>VYZU01025784.1:8943-21515 GCA_013401355.1 Ceyx cyanopectus | reverse complement strand
AAAAAATAATAATTAAAAAAACACAGCCTTGACGTTTCTGTATGTAGAGGTATGTTGTAATCTGATGGAAAAATGGAATACCCCACTGAAGGCAAAAGGAAGTTAAAATGATGTACTCAAGCTGAAGATTCTTCTGCATAATTGCATGTTCAAAATCAATATTTCTGTTACTCATTACTGCAGTCCCCTGGTAGATTGTTCCTGATAATTATCCCAGTAAGACCCATAGAGAGCACAGAAACACATTGCTTCAGTCTACCTTGCAAATGCATAAATCAGCACTGCATTTTGCCAGGGCTCTCCCCAGACTCAGGCCTGGCAGGAGTCTGCTTGTTGTTACCACTAAGGATGAAGCGTGCATGTGCTATGTATGGGAGAGAATTGAAATTATTGCATTGTGGTGCAGGGTCTGTCTCCTGTCTTATTGGATACAGTGGCAGACCAGGAAAATTCCTGGGGATCATCCACACTGGTGAGCATACAAAAAAAGAGGTTTCCTCCCAGGGATTTCTGCTTGGGCACGGTACTGTGTTCAGAAAGGACCGGACACTGTGTGCTTTGTCAGAGAATTTGGCCTCAGGGGAGCTAACAGGGACGCTGTGACAGGACACTGTAGACACAATGACTTATATTTCCAATCAGGATTAATAATTGTTCAGGCCATCAAACATAAATAGCTGGTGTTTAGACAAATGAATTTTATATCAAGCTTTTGGTCATATGTATTCACGCACTGCCTCATCAATTGAAAGCAGGATGAGAGCCATCAAAGGAGCAATAGGTTATGGTCAATCTGACCTGATGGGTCCTGGGAAAAGTGTAGGTTTCAGTGCTGAGTACACAAATCAGCCATGCTAAGCCTGTATGGGAAAGGAACAGCCAGAATATATTGCTCATCAGTATGGCATGAGAGGAGTCAGTTTAAAGTTTGTGCATGCACGCACTGAACACATTCATATTCTTCTGTGGCTGGGCTGACTTGTGTACTGACATGCTTACTGGGTACATTAGCAACACCATGCCTCTAAGTGTGTAGATCAGTGGCTATCACTGAACCAGTGATAACCAGTTACAGAATTCTGTTTCTGTGGGGGAGATGGAAGCCTTAGGGACAGAAATCACAGATCTGCAGACCACTATATAAGACAGTAAAGAGTTTACCGGCCCTGATAGTCCTCCTCCCTGGCAAGCTGACCACTCAGTCCAGAGTTTTGACAATTATTTTCCTTTCCCTGCCTCTGAATCACACAGACTGTTTCCCACTGTGACTAGATGGGAAGCACACTGCCTGCACTGGCATAATTATTGTAAAAGTGGCACCTCTTGCTTCATATTGTTCATACTCATTTGGCTCTATAAGAACAATTGGCAAAAGCCATCAATTATGTACCTTACTAGAGAGAACGGGGTGCAAAATGAAGCTATGAGATAAGCTAAAGCACGTGTAGTAAATGAGAGAAGTACCTGTTACAGCAGCATAACTCACAGCCACAAAGCTACCTACTGGATATGCTTGTGAAGGCACTGAAGTTGCATTTGCTGCACAAACTGAATGTGAAAATTTGGCCCAGATACATATAATTCACCTTTGACTTTTAGAATCCCATGAAATTAAAGTCTAAAACATTTCAGCACTTCTGTTAATTAACAAGATAACATTTTTGTCAGTCACAGTTCTGAACAAGTTACAGATGGTTCTGATGAGATTTTTCAAACTCCTGATTTTTGCATCAAAAAACCCATGAGTAGCATGAAAAGTGGATTGTTCCCTCCATTTTCTGTGTCCTTTAGAAAATACTTGCCAGAGCTCTGACAAGTTGCCAAGATTGTAAATGCAAAACAATTCACAGATGTGGGCACAGCACCTGTGCCTCTGTAGTCCAGGCAAGGCATTTGTATCCTACTTGGAAGGAAAGCAAGAGGAAACCATTGCTGACTCACAGAGACAGGTGGAGGAACAAAGTAGTGGCTTTGGCTTAATGGAACTGACTGTAAAGGAAGATTTGTATTGCCAAATGATACATTCCAGTTGTGCTCAGCTCCACTGTTCTTGGCTATAAAAACTCAAATATTTCTCCTTGAAATTCCATCGACTTATCAGCATATGAGCAAAGCTGCCTTCTGGTATTGGCACAACTATGAGAACCATCCTCCTAGACCTGATCCAAATGCTGCAGTCAACCAGATAGGAAAAAAAGAGTTATTCACAAAGGAGTCATCATGCTGAAACACATAGATATTGATCGGTCATAACTCAGACACATACATAAGAAAAAGATCAATTTCCCATTGCTTCTTAATTATTATTTTTAATATATGTATTTTAAAAACCCGAACAATAAAAAATAGTACCATTTCAAGTTCTTGAATTGGAAAGCTTATGTGTCCTTTAAGCTGGAACTTTTTACAAAAAGAGAAATCTTTTAAATCCTAACAAATTTAGATAGAAAATTATTAAAGACAGATCAGCATTGTAACAAGATATTACAAAATAATTGAAATTAAATGTTTTGTCTGCACTTAGCTCACACATTTTTCAGATTTTCAATTTGTGGAAATTATTGAGATTTTTGCCTTTCATCCCAATCCAAGAGGAAAAAATGCTAGCAGCTCATAACTATCTGCAATAACAGAAGGGAGTTGCCTATTCTGCTTCGGTGTCATTTGGTTGCTCTCTGTTGTTATTTGCCAAGGGCCACTTAGTCTTGTAATTTATAAAGGCCTTCTAATGGAAGAGATGGGATGAGGCAATGGAAGTTGGTAAGTAATTCCTGAGTATGAAGACCAAGGCAGCTCATACTTCTGTCCTCTTTCCCTTCTGCTCTTTTCATTCCCCAAACTGGCATTATTCCTAGTATTTTTATTGGGTAGAGACAAGCAAAGCACCTTGCTAATACACAAGTCTCAGCCACACTCAGAGACTTTAAATGAAGGACTGTTTAAACTTTCTGCAGACTAGGTTTCAAAACATAGTAATATTTTTGAATGCAATTAAAAATCTTAATAGATTTCCCAAAGCTAATCCAGAATAAAGAACATTCTTCTTTGGCAACTTGCAAATAATTGAGAAAATTCTGACCACAATGTCTCTGAAGCTATCCCTAGAGTCAAACTGGAATTTTTATTGCTGCATTGCCTTTTTACTCATGCCACTTTTTTGCACTTTTAGTTCTAAAAGTAAAGGATAAATCTATGAATAAATGTTTCTGATGCAGCTAGAGGCATCTTATTCAGCCTGTGTTGTTTATGAACTGCAGGTTATTCCATTTCTTTCAAACCTCCCATTACTAAGGTCTCCAGGAAGTTGTTCAATACTATGCCATGTATTAGCAAATCATTTTACATGTTGCTTTAATGGTGGCTATCATTCTATGTTGGTGGAATTCATCCATAATAATGTTTAATGGTCTCTGTCAGTGACTACACAGTCACATAATAATGCACGTGGAATTGCTCCAAATGAAAGACATGGCCAGCCAAAACCACATTGTATCTCAGATACCACAAACTTACCTCATCAGCAAAAGAATTCCGAGAATATTAATTTTGCAATAATTTGCATCTGATGGTATGTAAATATTTCAATCAGACATTACTTCTTAGGACTTCTAAACTGGGGTTCAACCAGGGTGTTGTTAAAAATAGATTCAGTGTTATCACCCTTCCAGAGAAGAGTCTGGGCAAAGTTATTTGCTGTCAGATTACTTTACTGAAGACAAGATGCTATAATTGCTAGTATGAGCATTATAAGAACAGAATTACACTTACAACCAGGTGCCTCTTCTCAAATGCTTCAGTGTGATGAGAGAGAAAACACATGACAAAGAAAGCAGGAAAAAAGACCAGTGATGGTCAACCATCACTAATATGGCAAGTACTACTGAACTAGAAACAGGCAGGATGTGTCCTTGCAATCAGCCCAGCACCTTATTTTTAGTAAGCCACATAACTACATTTCAACTGTTAGTCCTTACATTTATATCCATTACATCCAGCCTAGACTTGCTAGGCTTAGAAAATCATAGTGTAGTTGAGATAACTCTTCCTAAAGTCTATGTGCTTATGAGCTGAAAAAGATTGAAAACATAGCTATCTCTTTTTTAGCACAGATGTAGAAATATTAGAAAGCAAAAAAAATCTTTGGTTGATTAGCACCATTAAATCTGAAAACACTGTCATTTCAGGCTAAGAGTTGAATAACAACTACCACCCTCTCCTTCCTTCACCTCATAAATCTGAATCCCATGTCCTGTGAGTGAGCATATACAGACTGCATAAATGAAGGGGATGTATATTTCATGAGGTCTCTATACAAAATATTTTGCTCCCATATCAAAGTCAATAATAGCCATAAAAAAAAAACAAATTACCTAAATTCACCTTTATACTAAGAAACATCCTTTCAGGTTATCAGAACCTAAAGATAGTATTTAAGACCTCGTATTAAAGGAAGTCAAAGGGAAAACAAACCAACAAAACAACAAAACAGCTCTGCTCTCAGGCCTGCTGATTAGTATGAACTTTTTGAATTACATATAGAAGAGACTCATTCACTGAGCTCACATGTATACAGATCCTAGAAGTATACAAACACTCTGCTGTTTATACCCCTTACCAGCTTTTAACATTCCAGCTGGCTATGACATCCATATTTTTGTTTTCAGGAGGATGTTTCCAAGAACCTGAAAGATACATGCAGAGTAAAAAAAATGCATTTCTGGGAAGTAAAAAAAAATAAAATTACAAAAGTAAACTGCCTTCACTACTCACCCTCCCATCTCCGACAAAGAATTCACAGCAACCAGAGTAAAAAATGCACCATCATGCACATGTTCATCATACACAAATGTCATAAGGCAATGTTCAGCATATCACGGTCTTCAGTAATTTCCCTTGGGGCTATGCGTACACATACCCATTAACACAGTCAGAATGTCTGTTGATACCATGATTATAGTATCAGAAGCCCTGAGTGGGATGCACTCTGTCTCAGAAGTTTGAGGGGCCAGGCTGTAGCTTGGAGATCTCTGTTTCCATATGTGGAGTGGAGTGTTGCAGGGCTTTGGGATGTGAATCAGGCTGTGTCATATGAAGAAAGGACTTTGCTTTCTGTCTGGATCAGCTTGTAGAGGGGAAAGGTTACAACTCCCTCCTTTTCCCTCTTTATGGATACAGGAGAAAGTTTCACATATAACAACACATAAATGACTGTACACAAGGACAGTCTGAAAGTGCAAGGAAGAAAACAGGGCATTCCATTTGCTTTTTTGCATATGGTTATATACCTTGTGTTGTAATTTTATCCTTCATTAATCAAATTTTTATGTCTTTATTTATAATTTGTTTTTGGTCTGAAACTATGTATGTAAACATTTGAAATTTTAATAAATATTATTTTCCTTAGACTTGACAACTAACCTCTTATTGATTCTGTTGTATTGTTCCTATGAGGCTTATTTATTAGCCTCAGACTAACTTTGTATGGAATCCTGCCTTACATTTCTCACCAAATATTAATATGTGTAGGGCTCATTCTGTAATCGTAATCCTGACCTCTGAGAAATAAACCCATGTCCAGTTTGCTCTAAGAGTCACCATGTTGACTAGTGGATTGTTGCTTATTAAGGGCAAATTTGGTGTTTTGGCACTAAGTATAGCTTGGCAAATACATTTAGGCCTCAATGTTATGAGTTTTCCTTTAAAAAAAAAAGTTTCTGGGTGGTATTTTAAAGTCATGCTGTCTGCTGTTGTTTTCCTGGATATGGTAATAGTGCGACTTGTCTGTTTTGTTAGATGCCATACTTTAAGAATACTGCAGATTCACTGATCTCTTTGTATGACCTTTTTATTGTCCCAGGAGTGGACATCACAACAAATGAGTTCACACTGTAAGGACTCGAGTATCTCAAGGTACATCAGAGCATAGCCAAGCCCCAGAGGGGAGTGGCCTGAGTCTGCAACAGGAGGCATCAGATGGGAATAACTCACCCTTGTCCCCTCTTAGAACTGACCGTTGGCCTTCTGCATGATTGGCTGAGAGCCTGAAAAGGCCATTTCCACCCTCTCAGCTGAGGACTCATGTGTGAAACTCTGTAACTGAATGCTTTTCAAGGAGAGCTTTTCTGCATTTCTGCCAGGTCCACAGTGGGAGATGAGGCGTCCCTTGGCCCAGGAGCTCACTTCCCTGGCACACACCACCCACAACCCTATGGTTGCTTGCTGCCAATGGGGTTCTGTCCAACTCAGCATGTCATGGGCACCCAGCCGTCAGAGGAGGGTGGAGGGGGAAAATCAGGGGCCCCAGGGCTGCCCCTGCCCCTCTGTGCATGCTACAGCAGCAAAGCAGAGCTTTCTCCCTAGAGCTCCTGCCACCTAGAATCATAAACTGGCTAGGGCTGGAAGGGACCTCCAAAGGTCATCTAGTCCAGCCCCCCTGCACTAAGCAGGGATTTCCTCAACTAGACCAGGCTGCTCAGAGCCTTGTCCAACCTCACCTTGAATATCTCCAGAGGTGGTGCCCCAACCACCTCCCTGGGAAGCCTATTCCACTGATCCACCACCCTCAAGGTAAAGAACTTCTTCCTGATATCCACTCTAAATCTACTCTTCTATAACTTAAACCTATTGCCCTTCACCCTTTCACCACAGGTTCTTCTAAACAGCCCTTCTGCAGCCTTCCTGTAGGCCCGCTTCAGGTACTGGAAGGTGGCTCTAAGGTTGCCCGGGACTCTTCTTTCCAGGCTGAACAACCCCAGCTTCCTCAGCCTGTCCCTGTAGAGAGGTGTTCCTGCCTACATCCTGGGTATTTAGCCTCTCTGCCAGCACCACTTGCAGGCATAACATGGCCCACATGTGGTCAGTAAGGAGCAGGATCCAGGGGCGCAAAATACACTGATTTGATGTTTTTACACTCTGAAATGGAGAGAAGATGGAAACAGCACCTTCACCTACATTAAGGCTCACTTTGACTTTGCTGCTTTGGGAAACCCTTGTCCTGACTGTCAAATAAAACTTTCACTTGCAGTGTGAGAAACTTGCTCAGCTACTCCTTAGTAAAACGCTGAAATAACTGAAGTTAAGTTTTGGTTTGTTGGTTTTTTTTTTCTTTCAGTTCTGCCTGTTTCAATTTTTATTCTGTCTTCCAGACAGAAGTGAGACAACATCACTCTCCAAAGAAGTCCTCACGTATTTTGGTGTATCTAATGTCTGACAACAAAGGATTATGCATGTTCCTTCACTGAGGTGAGGCAGCAGCATCTCAGATCAAGGAGGCTGAGGTTGTGATATGGAGTGCTTGCACAATACATGGTCCTAAAATTCTGCAGATAAGAACAGCAGAAATTTTGCTTCAGAAATGGATATTCAATAGAAACTTTGCTTTGCACAGCAGTTGCAGTCATGACTCTCAAACCAAAGACAGAGAAAGGGAGATAAGGTATTCACATGAAATATCCCAGAAGTCTAATAATGATGGCTTTTTCAAATTAAATAAAAAATAGATATATATTTTTAAATATGCCTTTTTTCAACCCAAATCTTCAATTTTAGCTTTAAAAGCACTTCATCATTCTTCATAGAAATCTATAATGAAACAAAATCTGTTTAGAAATATGGAGGATTACTTTACCTCCATCCTCTAATCAGTACGAATATTCAAAATATTCAGTCAGTTCAGGGATTAAATAATACAGGACATTTTTATGTTTTGAGCCTGTGAAATGTGAGATGCAGCCTCACCTTAGTAGTATATAGATGATCTGTGTTTCTTTTTTCAAAAAGCACAAAGAAATATTTTAATGGGCTAGATGCTCTCTCCCTTTTCTGGAGAAAGTAAACTCACATCTTGTGTAATGGTGTCTCATGAGCTTAATTTTCACATGTTTTTCTTAAATGTAAGTACAGCTGTAGAAGTCTGGAAAAAATTTAAATGCAAAACTTAGCAGAATCCCATCAAGATTTTTATGAGAGACCAAATCATGCCAGGATCCAGCAACTTTAATCTTCAAGGAACTCTGGGGAAGTTCGTTTCCCCATTTCTTCTGTCACTGCTCATGAGCGACTCCATTTTCCTCTACAAAGTTCATTCCTTACTCTGCCAAAGACTGATGGCAAACATTTTTTTTTTTTACATGAAACAGAGAGTCTGTAATTAAACACTTGTAGATGGCTGAACTCAGCGAGTTATGAATGCTCTGGGACATATAAACAATCCTACAACAAGAATTGTTTCCATAATTTGAGTCAACAAAGTGAACAAATTCTAAGCACAATTTAATAAAGTCTGTAAGACAACAGAGCTACACTTCTCTCTCATTAAAATGGTCTTATAAGAATGTTGTACTTTCACATTATCTTGTAGAAGGTGGATAAATCAACAAGAAAGGAACATTCTTCATGTTTAATCAAGATACATGAGTCAATGTACCTCAAAGCACAGCTTAGGCTAAAGAACAAGTGTGAAATCTGTGTAAAATACCACTAATTCTTCTGGAGGCAGGATCAGAATATTTTGTTGGGTTTTTTTTTCCTCCAGATAATACCATCCTTCATTTCTGCAGATCCTGAGAGGGCATTCCATTCCCGCTCTTTAGATGTACAAGTGCTGGAACAACTTGTATTAGAAGGTCTTTGGCATGGTTGACCAGTTAATTTTTTTTATCATGGTTTTGTCTTCTGCTCCATAGAAGCTTTGTAGCAACAGATGAAAGAGAGGGAATTTGTGCAGTTTGTCTGAGAAGTGGAGGGAAGCATCTGTGGGTTCTGTGCCATGAATATACAGCCAGGGGTTGGGTTTTTTTTTTGATCCAATAGTGTCTTCACATTGAAATGATCTAATAAGTGATGGACCAGGGTATTCATCTTGGCCAGTCCTTAACATATTCAGTGATATGCTGACCTGCACAAGTGTAAGTCTCCTTTGCTGATTATTGGTTCTGACAAGATCAAAATCTGATGAAATATTGACTGTAATATATAGTTGTAAATGTAACTGTAAGGCACTTGCCACTCCTTAGGAAAGCAATATGACTCCAGCCTAATAGCACTCACCAGCTCAGGTAGAAGCAAGCATAAAACCGGTTGGGAAATATTTTGGGTTTGATTTTAAAAAAATATTTTGACATTTCTGAACTGATTTTTTTTTTTTTTTTTTCTAAACATACTGGTCTCTGAAAATGCCAATTTGGATTTAAAATAGTTTTGAAATATCAGCTTTTTTCCCTGGGAAGGAATTTTCATTTGTCAACTAACTTTACCATCCAAAACTAGTCAAGGGCAGAAATAAGTAGAAAACAAATTTCCTAAATAGGTACCTCTCTGCCTATTGCTGAGCCCAAGAAGTTTAGCTCAAATGGGAACCATTTGGATTGGGCTGCTTGCCTTTTTTTTTTTTAATGGCCTAATTTTGCAGCAGTAGCCATGACTATCATAACAACCAAAACAAAGAAAAACATGGAATTGGACTCAGAATTAGTACATTCTGTCTGCCCATGAGGGAAAAGTCCAACCTAAATCTTTGCTCCCAAACAAGCTAAATTTTCAGGAGGCTTGACTATTGATTCATTGGTTCTAACTCAAGTTCATCTCTGCTACCAGTAATTATGTCAGATACGGTTATGACAAACAACTAGCAGATTTACCAATTTCCAAACCTGCAGGTTTTAATAATCTCTAGCATGCTGTACACCACCTTGGAGTTATTCAGTTACAAAGAAAGAGAGATAGTATCTTTGAGTCAAATTCTTTGTCATCATAATTTTGACAGCACCAGGGGCTTCTGAATTAGCTTTTGTAGTTAAGCCCAACAGGTCATGCTGCTGATTTCTGACTTTCCTTCACTAGGAGTGATCACACAGTTGTTGACTCAGGAGGAAATCTTCTTTGTCCTTTTAACCCAATGGTCATAGGCTTGGCNCCAGGGCCTGTCCAGTGCCTTGCATAGCTTTCGCTGTCAGCAGCTCTGATCTCTGTTCTGTTGCAGCAAAGGACTTCTCTCAAATAGAGATATTTACATTCCTTGTTTATTAATGCACTGAGTAGCAGACAGAAGAATAAAAATGTATGACTAACCATTCTGCCTGATCTTTCCTCAAGGTAAGGACACTTTTTCTTCCTATCAATTAAAAAGAGAGAGAATATGAAAGAACAGCAACAAAGCAGATATGACACAACCATGTATGAGACTATTAAAGTAAATATGCTAATATTATATTTCCAACTTTATAAAGGATCAGGCTTTGATCTTGAACACAATTTGGCTTTAATATTTCCCAGCAGTGTAGCTGAGGGTGTCAGGCAATGGACCTTCTGCTTGGAAAGGAGCCTGCTTTCTCTTCTTCCTCCTACTCCTTCAAGGTGTTTTGAATGTAAGTTTTGTAGTTACCGTCTGCTGCTGTTAGACTGTTTCCTACACCTCTACCTGTTAGACCTCTGCCTTCTTATTCCACTTGAAATAATACTGTAAATAATACTGTAGGCAGATTATTATTGCTAATAAACAACCTTAGTTTCTGAAATAAAAGTGAAAGTGAAAAGAATCATCATAGAATCACAGAATATTAGGGGTTGGAAGGGACCTAGAAGATCATCTAGTCCAACCCCCCTGCCGAGCAGGATCATCTAGACCAAGTCAAACAGGAACAGATCCAGGCGGGTCTTAAGTGTCTCCAGAGATGGAGACTCCACAACCCCCCTGGGCAGCCTGTTCCAAAGCTCTGTCACCCTCACTGAGAAAAAGTTCTTTCTTGTGTTGACCCTAAACCTCTTGTGCTCCAACTTACACCCATTGCCTCTCGTCCTGTCATTGGATGACATTGAGAGAAGTCTGGCTCCATCCTCTCTACACTCACCCTTAACATATTTATAGCCATTGATGAGGTCCCCCCTCAGTCTCCTCTTCTCCAGGCTAAAGACGCCCATCTCTCTCAGCTTCTCCTCATAAGGGAGATGCTCCATTCCCCTAATCATCTTGGTGGCCCTGTGTTGGACTCTCTCCAGAGTGATGCTTTATATGGCAAATCTGATTCCAGTCTGAGTTTGTTCACAGTTCAGCATAGAATGCAGGTTGACATTAGCTGTACACCTGGCACCAGCACATCGAGCCTGTAGTACAACATAGACTTGAATGTCCTGAGCTCTTCAAAGAAAAGGCTGCTACTCTAAGTTTCTGGATCTACTACTTGATATAATTTTGTTCCATCCTGTGCATGAGTTCTTTCTTTATTTTCAAGGAACAAAAGGGAGTAAGGGATGAATTTCTGAAGTCCGAAAAAGGTGAACTATGCATGAGGGAGGGAGATGATGGATGCAACAATAGCATAGGTTGTTCACTCTCAAATGTTTCCCGTCCAGCTTAAAAAATGTTCAAAAAAGAAACTGAACTGCAAGTGCTTGACATGCCAGGGAGTGGGAAGACCAATTTTTAATTTAATTCATTTTCTATGTGGAATTTGAAGGAAAAAAAAAAAAAAAAGGAAATTAAACATTTGGAAGAAAGGCGAGTGTTTTCCACCTCTCATGAGAAACAGGAAGAAACAGAGTTTGAACTTCTTGGTCAAAAATGCCTCTTCTGTGAGGAATCAGAAAATTTGAAGGGACAAATTGGAGCTGTGATGGATGACTTGTGATTGTGACTTTTCAGCAGAGAGGATGTTTTTAATTTCAGGTTTATGGAAAAATCTCATAAAAGGAAAAGAGTGGTAAAGATGGACATGAAATGACTCAGGGTATTTAAAATGCCTAAAAATGTGACCAGTTACAAGCAGACAGACAAACTATAAATATAAGTAGTCATGTTAAGCTGACCTGATATAAATGGCTTTAGGAATCTGAAGGGGAAGAGTACGTTACATTTGAGGTGTTGAACCCAAGTCCTAAATAAATGTTTGATACATACACTGGGTTACATATTTCTCTTAGTATTTTTATAAATTTCTTTTCCAGAAGAGTCTGTTCTGGACAGCATGTCTGACCTTCTACATAACTCACGCTACACAGTTTCACCCAGTCATTTCTTCATCAAACCCAAAAACATGCAGTTGAATTAGAGCCTATCTTTCATGAGGGCAGGAGAAGTCTTCATGAGGGCAGAGAAGACTCTAGCTGATGGTTAGCAATGCTATAGCCAGTTGTGTTTGCTGTTAAAAACTTCAGTCTTATTTCCAAGTTGAACCTTGCTTCAGCCGCTAGTCATTGGGCCTTCATATGCCTTTGACTACTAGATTTAAAAGCCCTTTAGTCTCAGTTATTGACCTGTGTTTTTGATGTACTATCCTGTGCTCTTCACATTCCATCCACAGAATGTAAATGCCAGTGTAGAGTAGGTAATAGGGGGAGAAACCTCCTCTACTCACACAGATTTTCTCCACTGTTTGGCATTTTCCAATATCTACTTCAACAGTCACAAAAAGTAAGCTACAGAATATGATGGTTCCAGGAATAGAAGTGTGATGCATATAAGCATTTTTCCTACTTAAATGTGACCCCCATGAGAATTAATGATGTTTCTAAAACAAGAAAGACCTTCCTATATTTGTACCTTATATGAAAAATAGCTGATCACCATTGTTTAAAAT
>VYZU01025782.1:0-11852 GCA_013401355.1 Ceyx cyanopectus | reverse complement strand
AGATTATTTTGAGATGTTCGTGCAACAAATGCATTGGTCTTAATCCACTGTAAACTATCTTTATTCCCTGTGAATTAAGGTTTGACAGAAGATTCTTATTCAAGAGGATAGTTTAAAATTTCATTTGGTAAATGAGTGCACACAGGAAATTTGTTTTCTTTAGAAAATGTATTCATCAGATGAACAAGCATCTCTGATGCCCTCAGGCTTTTTTTTTTTGGTATTAAGTTACATTTGAGACCATCAGTTCAAGAGAATTGCTATCAATGTGGAAAGTTACTCACTTGAGTGTGACTGTTGATTACCCACTCCTGAGACATGACAAGAGAAGAAGCTTTTCACAACATATGTTGTGGTGTGACTTTCAGTGTTGTAGCTTTGCTGGGAAGCTTTTTGAATCAATGATAGATTTTCCTCATTGTGTGCTTCATACTGTTAGGTCTGAGAACTTTCTGAGAATTCAAGCCAAAAGTGGATTGTTTGTAGCAGTTGCTGCTGATCTTCAGGTGAAGATTGGGGAGGAGGAGGTGATAGAAACATGGGGCTGTGGGGAGAAAAAGGATGGTTTTGCCAAACTGCTGGTTTTTGTTTTTTGGTTTGTTTTTTTTTTTTCTAGAACAGAAAAACCAAAGATTTACCGTTACAGAATATTCTGGAAATTGAGGTTAAAGCTGAAACTGAAAGAAAACCCAAACCACTTACTTTAACAGTTTTGATGATGCCAGTCAGTAATAGTAGTAAAGGAACTCAGGCACTGAAGGCATTGCTATGCAAGCCAGAGAGAAACAGTGGTAAATGTGCCACGAGCTGGCTATGGGAAATATTTCTTGTTTTATTTCTGTAATTTGGAAAGTATTTTTCACTGCAGTAGAATGTCAGAAGATCAAAGTAGTGGTGGTTTCCTCTAGACTAAAACATCCTTATATGTTAAATAAATGTGCAGCTCTTTGAATTTCAGGTTGATATAGACTACATTCTTGTCTAATGGTATTTTATTTTCATGGCTGGCTGAGAGGTTTCACTCATAATTGGTCTAAGGAATTGTAATGTAATCAAATTCATCCTATTGGGATTACCCAATAAGTATGTTACATAGAACGAATTTGACAGAAATTTTGTTGAGATGACAGAACATTGCATTGGTTACAACACGTTCAGGACTGTCTCTTCCATGTCAGGTTTTGTTGAGTTTTATTCCATCTGAAGTCATGTTGAAAATTGTGTTGAAAATTACTTTAGGATGTACTGGTGGGAGGTGTGTGCGTTAGAGAATGTGTGTATTAGAGAAAACCTTCTTAACTTCTTTGCAGATCTTCTGGCATTAGAGAATTGCTGTAATTTATTATTTACTTATAAGGTGGAAACTGTTCTGAATTTCAGAGTTTTTGTTTGTTCTGGAGATGCAAATAAAAAGGAGACTACTTCAGGCTACTTCACTCCCCACTGTTTTGACTGGGACACCAGTTCTGCCAATGTTCAAACCATAAGATCCAAGCTAACCTAAATAATTTATGATTAAATATTCAGAAAGGTGCTAAAAAATATATTCTTTCTTAATCAGATTTTGCAAATCTGTTCAATGCTTTGCCAGTAAGACTGGTATTCCCTTTTAGATTACACTATTAACTGTACTTCTAAGTGTGAGGAAAATAAAAACAATAAGGTTAAAGTAACACTGTCTAATAAGGGCAAATGGGAAGAACATGAAGGTATTAACCTGCACAACATGGGCCCAGTGTGAGGAAATTTGTACTAAATATATGGACATACTCAGTAGGTTGTTCAGAAATCCTGAACAAGTCTGTTTGGCAGAGAAGGCTTAAAGGAGACCTTATTACCATGTACCAGTATGTGAAAGGTGGCTACCAAGAAAGTGGAGACTCCCTTTTTGCAGAGTCACATGGAAAAAACAAGGGGTAATGTATAAAAGTTACTCCTGGGGAGATTCTGATTGGAATCCAGAAGAGGATTTTTTCACAACTAGAACAAGTAGATATTGGAATAATCTCCCAAGGGAAGTGGTGGATTCCCCTACACTGGACAGTTTAAGACTCAACAGGGTGATGGGCCATCTCATTACAATTTATTTATTTTTTTTTACCTTTGAATGTTGAACTAGAAGATCCTTGAGATGCCTTCCAACCTGGCATTCTAAGATTCTTTTGTGTTTTTTTTTCTCTTCAATTTTCATTCTTCATGTTAACTCTTTGAATGATTAAATTTGTTTGGTGTTTTCTAGACAATTCTACAGATAATTTGGGAAAAAGAATATGAAGGCATAGGAGTTATGTATGCTTCTTTCCTAAAAGTAGTTTTTACATATTTTTTCTTTCAGATTTCAGTATAAAAGATATCCACTTAAGTATTTTCACTTTCTTCCACACAGCAAAATAATTCTGTCCTGTTTAATAACTTAAAATACTGCAATACATTATAATATTAATCTAAGTAATTTATTAGAATGTAATTAATTATGTAGATTATTGGCTTTTGAACAATGAAAAACAAGCTGCTTTTAATGATCAGTGATTATTAGTATTATCAGTACATATAGATTATTTATAATTTTATTTAAGAGTAATTTTAATTAAAGTAAGCATTTTGGCTTTGGAATTATTCATGATAAACTCCCTTTATAGTCAATGTAGACCTAGGTAATAAATCTAATCAGATAATTAGTGAAGGCAGCAGCAGAATTCATTTTGTTGTGAAGTTGACTGTGAATATTTAAAATTAGCTGTGTGCCAGAAGTGCCTGTTTCTCCCTCTTAAAGGGAATCTAAGAGATCTGTATCAGCTGTAGTTGTTTGTGTTATAGATCTGCAGAGCTGAAAGAAGACGTCTTGAGGAAAATAATGCCTGTAATACAGTGTTAAGTGTTAATGGTCTGTGGTGAGTGATCATTGCAGTGTTTGGCTCCATCCAAGCACAAGCACTGGTGTTTGGGATGTTTTGTTGTCATTCTTAGCTGCTGAAAAATACCTGGGTTTTGGTTCTGCAAGATCCTTTTCAGATGAATTCTTTATATTGTTATGAGNCTTACTTTAACAGTTTTGATGATGCCAGTCAGTAATAGTAGTAAAGGAACTCAGGCACTGAAGGCATTGCTATGCAAGCCAGAGAGAAACAGTGGTAAATGTGCCACGAGCTGGCTATGGGAAATATTTCTTGTTTTATTTCTGTAATTTGGAAAGTATTTTTCACTGCAGTAGAATGTCAGAAGATCAAAGTAGTGGTGGTTTCCTCTAGACTAAAACATCCTTATATGTTAAATAAATGTGCAGCTCTTTGAATTTCAGGTTGATATAGACTACATTCTTGTCTAATGGTATTTTATTTTCATGGCTGGCTGAGAGGTTTCACTCATAATTGGTCTAAGGAATTGTAATGTAATCAAATTCATCCTATTGGGATTACCCAATAAGTATGTTACATAGAACGAATTTGACAGAAATTTTGTTGAGATGACAGAACATTGCATTGGTTACAACACGTTCAGGACTGTCTCTTCCATGTCAGGTTTTGTTGAGTTTTATTCCATCTGAAGTCATGTTGAAAATTGTGTTGAAAATTACTTTAGGATGTACTGGTGGGAGGTGTGTGCGTTAGAGAATGTGTGTATTAGAGAAAACCTTCTTAACTTCTTTGCAGATCTTCTGGCATTAGAGAATTGCTGTAATTTATTATTTACTTATAAGGTGGAAACTGTTCTGAATTTCAGAGTTTTTGTTTGTTCTGGAGATGCAAATAAAAAGGAGACTACTTCAGGCTACTTCACTCCCCACTGTTTTGACTGGGACACCAGTTCTGCCAATGTTCAAACCATAAGATCCAAGCTAACCTAAATAATTTATGATTAAATATTCAGAAAGGTGCTAAAAAATATATTCTTTCTTAATCAGATTTTGCAAATCTGTTCAATGCTTTGCCAGTAAGACTGGTATTCCCTTTTAGATTACACTATTAACTGTACTTCTAAGTGTGAGGAAAATAAAAACAATAAGGTTAAAGTAACACTGTCTAATAAGGGCAAATGGGAAGAACATGAAGGTATTAACCTGCACAACATGGGCCCAGTGTGAGGAAATTTGTACTAAATATATGGACATACTCAGTAGGTTGTTCAGAAATCCTGAACAAGTCTGTTTGGCAGAGAAGGCTTAAAGGAGACCTTATTACCATGTACCAGTATGTGAAAGGTGGCTACCAAGAAAGTGGAGACTCCCTTTTTGCAGAGTCACATGGAAAAAACAAGGGGTAATGTATAAAAGTTACTCCTGGGGAGATTCTGATTGGAATCCAGAAGAGGATTTTTTCACAACTAGAACAAGTAGATATTGGAATAATCTCCCAAGGGAAGTGGTGGATTCCCCTACACTGGACAGTTTAAGACTCAACAGGGTGATGGGCCATCTCATTACAATTTATTTATTTTTTTTTACCTTTGAATGTTGAACTAGAAGATCCTTGAGATGCCTTCCAACCTGGCATTCTAAGATTCTTTTGTGTTTTTTTTTCTCTTCAATTTTCATTCTTCATGTTAACTCTTTGAATGATTAAATTTGTTTGGTGTTTTCTAGACAATTCTACAGATAATTTGGGAAAAAGAATATGAAGGCATAGGAGTTATGTATGCTTCTTTCCTAAAAGTAGTTTTTACATATTTTTTCTTTCAGATTTCAGTATAAAAGATATCCACTTAAGTATTTTCACTTTCTTCCACACAGCAAAATAATTCTGTCCTGTTTAATAACTTAAAATACTGCAATACATTATAATATTAATCTAAGTAATTTATTAGAATGTAATTAATTATGTAGATTATTGGCTTTTGAACAATGAAAAACAAGCTGCTTTTAATGATCAGTGATTATTAGTATTATCAGTACATATAGATTATTTATAATTTTATTTAAGAGTAATTTTAATTAAAGTAAGCATTTTGGCTTTGGAATTATTCATGATAAACTCCCTTTATAGTCAATGTAGACCTAGGTAATAAATCTAATCAGATAATTAGTGAAGGCAGCAGCAGAATTCATTTTGTTGTGAAGTTGACTGTGAATATTTAAAATTAGCTGTGTGCCAGAAGTGCCTGTTTCTCCCTCTTAAAGGGAATCTAAGAGATCTGTATCAGCTGTAGTTGTTTGTGTTATAGATCTGCAGAGCTGAAAGAAGACGTCTTGAGGAAAATAATGGCTGTAATACAGTGTTAAGTGTTAATGGTCTGTGGTGAGTGATCATTGCAGTGTTTGGCTCCATCCAAGCACAAGCACTGGTGTTTGGGATGTTTTGTTGTCATTCTTAGCTGCTGAAAAATACCTGGGTTTTGGTTCTGCAAGATCCTTTTCAGATGAATTCTTTATATTGTTATGAGGCTTGGTCACCTATTAAATGCTTTGGAATATGAAATATCAAAGGGAGTTTTTGATCTGATGTAGGAGAATAATATATGAAGAACATGATCTGACCAGGCTTTGTGGGAGTGTTTATAAAGAAGCAAGAGGACCAAATCAATTGAAATGTCTATGACTTCAGTAGCAGAACATGTGGCTGGATGGTAGAAAATAATAATTTATAAGTTATTTTCATGATACTTAGTCTTAAGAACAGTCAAGAGGATAGGGAGTGATACAATTAGGAAGCCTTTAAAACTGAACAAGTTCTTACTGTGACTGAATCCTCACTGGAGAAAACTGCCAAAGACAGAAAGCAGTGGGGACACTTGGAGGAACTGCTGCAGATAATGGAGGAGCAGCAATAGTGTTTGCTAGGTTTCTCAAAGGTTGTCACCCAGCTAGGAACTGTCTTCTAGAGTACAGCTATGGCAGGTTGAAAAACTCAAACCCTTATCTGACTTAGTCCCTTGTTTGTTTGTTTGTTTGTTCGCCTAAAGCTCAAAATCTCATTTAAAACCAGTTCTCAAAATCTCATTTAAAACCAGTTCTCACTAACTAGATGTGTTACCTCCCAAGGTAGCCACCCTGGTGCTCCTCATCACTTCCTGACAAAACAGTGGATAGGCTTTATCTTCATAGGAGTCAGACTTAGGACAAAAGCTTAAATGACAGCCAGCTGTTATGTTTCCAACTCTTAAAACTGACCTTTGTCTAGATGATTGCTGTTTATTTTAACCTTAATGTGTTGAATATAGGTGATGCCTACAGAGTTCACTGCTCTTGAGTGCATTGAGTTAATGCTTCTCTTGCTATGAGACTTTTCTGCACCCTCAAGAAAGAGGGAGCTCAACTTTGCATGCTCTTCCTGCACACGGTTAGACTGTTTAAATGCTCTTTCTAAAACAGTTATCTATTCCCTGCATTGTTCTTATTTTTCTCTTGAAAATCATATGCTTCAGAATAAGATTGCGTCTTTAGTAACTGTTGAGATTAGATATATTAATGTAGTACAGTATTTAAGATTTCTTATTCTGTGTTGTCTGTTCTCCTTATTAGAACCCTTGTGAACGTTTTACCACGGGCAGAGTAAAATTATACTTGGGTTGTAAAGGAGTACAGCTTTGGTCCTTGCCAGCCAGGATAAGTGAAACATTATTTCAACTAATTTTTGATACCAGGTAGTTTGTGATTCTGTCGAGTTGATTGTTAACTCCTGAATCATTTTGTCAAATGGCTTAAGTTCACCCTCGGGTTAGAGGTACGTGTGGCTTCCTTACCAGAGAGATCTGTTGGCTCAATAGTTACCAGAATAATGACTGAGAGTCTCAACAGTTTCTGATAGTTGTCAGATACAGTTTCTGAAATAACTCAATTTTTACAGCTAAATGCAATATCCAGCTAAAATATTCAGTGACATTGTGTCTTAAGTCTTCCTTTTGGCCAAAATATATGTGGATTATTTGATTATTTTTTTTTTAATTAGTGTGTTCTTCAATTTACATGTAATAAAGTCACTTCATTTCGGCATTTAAGTAAAGAAAACATTTGTGTAATTAAAGATCAAGCAACATGTAGATTGAAAATATTTTTCTTGAGGTACAAATAGAGGAAGATGAGACAATGTCTCTAATACATAGTTTTTAAGAAATAGAAATTATAAAAATCCCATTAATATTTACTGCATAATTTCATTATTATTGCTATACAAATAATATATACACTAGATGTCATACCCTGCTAAGTGATTTACAGGCATAATAGATAGTGTAGACAGTGTAGATAATGGTCCTTGCACAGAACTACAAAACTGTGTGTTTCAATAGTGAAGATGAACCCACGTGTTTGTAGTGTCATGCTTATGATTTTATCTGGTATTTGTCTCAAACCAATTTGAAAATAATAGTCTCACAGTTAATCTGAGAAGAGTCTTCAGTGTGGATAGTATTTTTGGAAAAACCATGTGTTTCAAAGGAGGGATTTGGAGAGAAGGCTGGATGACACCTAAATTCAAGAATTGGTTCTAGGTGTAAAGAAATGTACAGAGGAAAGGGCCAGAGGCACAGATTAAAATCATGCAGGTTTTGCATTACAGAACTCATTTAGTCACAAAAGCTGCCAGTAAGCAGCCAGCTCCAGTGGAAGCCACTTGTAATTTGGCACTCAGCTCTTTTTTCTTCTGAAATCTCACTCAGAATATTGAAATAAAAGCCAGAAGTGGCATGGGATCATGGAAGCAGTGTTCCTGACTGTCCAAGGGAAGACCAAGCTCAAGTCCATCATAAATAAATAACAATAGTTTTCTGAGTAAAGATAATTTAAGGACGACATTGATGCTATTTTGAATCAGAAATGTATTTTGGTGCTGCTGCTCCTCTTAACAGGCATAATAACCATAAAGCATGAGGACTTTTGTCCTACAGTGTTATAAAAATGTAAGGATTAGCCAAGCTTTGTGTTCTTCACTTGCAGTGTATGCTGTCCTTGGATCTGTGCTTCACAATAAAGTTGTATTCCTTTGACACTCTTGCACATTGTCGCTCTTGGTTTTGTGTGTTGTACCAAGCCAAAGATTGCTGTCTACAGAGGGCCATAGTTGTATTAGCTGACACAAACCCAGTAAACCAAATAAAGTTTTAATCATATTTACATCTTTTTAGTCAAGAGAATGGCAAGTTCTTTCTTGATGCATATTTGTTCAAGACCTTTCTTAGGTCTCTTTGAATGATCTGCTTCTCTGTTAACATGAGTCAGTCCAGAACTGGAACTTGTGTTCTGGTGCTGACCTACATTTAATCACTTGAACAGTCTTTTGGAAACAAGCTTTTCAGGGGAGCCACAGGTGAAATGACAGCAGTACAATGAAAAAGATTGTGAGGCTGTTTGGAGCCACTTTAAGAGAGAGCGAAGACAATGATGGCATTGTAGGCAGTATTTGAGTTTGTATGTGAAATAAGCCCACTAGTGTGTTTGTTGGCAGAGTCAAAGATTTCCATTTGAACCTAAGATTGCTCTAAGTAAAAGACATGATTCATATGTGCCATAGTCTGGACTTGGTTCTCAAATTAATGCTTTTCTCTGAAAAGCTGAAAGAATTGAAAAGCTCAGGAAATTGATTTAATTAATTTTGCCAGAGGTCTTCTACATAGAATTGTTTTGGTTGGAAGAGGCCTTTAAGATCATCAAGTCCAACTGTTAACCCAGCACTGCCAAGTCAACACTAAGCCATGTTCCTCAGCACCACATCTACACATCCTTTAAATACCTCCAATGATGGTGACTCCACCACTTCCCGGGGCAGCCTGTTGCAGAGCTTTACAACTCTTGTTTTGAATTTCCTCATGTGCAACCTAAACCTTTCCTGGTGCAATTTGAAGCCATTTCTTCTTGTCCTATTGCTTGCAACTGGGACAACAGACCAACCCCCCCCTCACTACAATGTTCTTTCAGGTAAGTAGAGAGCAGTAAGGTATCTCCTCAGTCACCTTTTCTCCAGGCTAAACAACACAAGTTCCCTCGGCTGCTCCTTTTAATAAGACTTATTCTCTAGACCCTTCACTAGCTTCAGTGCTTTTCTTTGGACCTTTTCTTCCAGCACATCAATGTCCTTGTTGGAGGGAGGCACCCAAAATTAAGCCCAGTATTCAAGGTGCAGCCTCATCGATACTGAGCACATGGGGATAATCACTTTCCTAGTCCTGCTGGCCATACTATTTCAGTCACAGGCCAGGCTGTGGTTGGCTTCTTGGACATCCAGGCACACTGTCAAGTCAACACCCCCAGGGCCTTTACCACCAGGCAGCTTTCCAGACACACCTCCCCAAGCCTAGTGGTGTGACCCAAGTGCAGGACCTGGCACTTGGCCTTGTTGAAGCTTGATCCCTTCATCCAGATCATTGATGAATATATTAAACGGACCTGGCCCAGTACAGAGCCCTGGGGAACACCACTAATGACCAGATACCAACTAGATTTAACTCCATTCATCTCTGGGCCCAGCCATCCAGACAGGTTTTTAACCCCGAAAAGCATATGCCCATCCAGGCCACAAGTAGCCAGTTTCTCCAGGAGAATGATATGAGAAACAGTTATCAAAGGCTTTACTGAAGTCCAGATAAACAACATTCACAGCCTTTTCTTCAGCCACTAAGTGGGTTACCCTGTCATAGAAGATGATCAGGTTAGTCAAGCAGGACCTGCCTTTCATAAACACACGCTGACTGGGCCTGATCCCCTGGTTGTCTTGTATATGGTATGTAATGACACTCAAGATGAGCTGCTCCATAACCTTCCCTGGCACCAGGGAAGTCTTCCCTGGTCAGTCTGACAGGCCTGTAGTTCCTCCAATCCCCCTTTTGAACCTTCCTGTAGATGGTGGCACATTAGCTGACCTCCAGTCCACTGGGACCTCTCCAGTTAGCCAAGACTGCTGCTAAATGATGGCAAGTGACTTGGTGAGCACTTCGCCAGCTTCCTCAGTACCCTTGGGTGCATTCCACCCAGACCCATAGACTTGTGTGTGTCTAAATCATGTAGTAGATCAATGACTATTTCCTCTTGGGTTATGGAGGCCTCATTCTGCTCCCTGTCCTTGTCTTCCAGCTCAGAGTGTAGGGCACTCAGAGAACAACTGATCTTACTAGTCTGAGGCAAAGAAGGCATCTGATACCTCAGCCTTTTCTTCATCCTTGGTCACTGTCTTTCCCCTAACGTGCAGCAGAGGATGGAGATTCTCCTTAGGTGCCCTTTTGCTGTTCACGTTTTATAGAAATATTTTTGTTTGTCTTCTATGGCAGTTGTCAGATTAAATTCTAGTTGGGCTTTGCCCTTTCTGATTTTCTGCCTGCATAGCCTCATGAGGTCTTTGTAGTCCTCCTGAGTGGTTTGTCCCTTCTTCCATAGGCCACAGACTTTCATTTTCTTTCTGAGTACCAGCCAAAAATCTCTTTTCAGACAGGCTCTGTAGGATTTCCTTCTTGAGGAATGTTTATCCTTCCTGGACTCCTTTGCCCTTCAGGACTGCCTCCCAAGGGACTCTGTCAACCAGTCTCGTAACAGGGTCAAAGTCTGCCCTCCAGAAGTCCAAGGTAACAATTCTGCTGACTCCCATCTCCTCCTTTCTTCTCCAAGCATTGAAGACTCATCATTTTGTGATCACTGTGGCCAAGACAGCCTCCAACCTTCACATCACCCCTAAGGCCTTCTCTGTTCACAAACAATAGATCAGCAGGGAGCCTTCCCTGCTTGTCTCTCTCACCAGCTTTGTCAGGAATTTCTTTTCCATACACTCCAGGAACCCTCTGGGCTGGTTCCTCTCTGCTGTATTGTGTTTGCAGCAGACATCTAATAAGTTGAAGTCTCCAAGTGGTAGTGATTATGAGACTCCCAGCTGCTTGTAGACTAATCTCTCTGTTCATCCTGGTTTGGCAGACTGTAACAGACTCCCACCATGCTATCTGCCTTGTTGGCCTTCCCCTTTATTCTCACCCATACAGTCTCAACCCTATTGTCACCATCATTATGCTCAAGTCAATCCAAACACCCCCTCACACACAGAGCCACTCCACCCCTTCTACTTTCTGGCCTGTCCCTTCTGAAGAGTTTATCACCATCCAGTGCAGCACTCCAGGTGTGAGAATAATCCCACCATGTTTCCATGATGGCAACTGTATTGTGATGTTTCTGCTATACAGTGGTTACCTGCTCCTCCTGTTTGTTGCCCATGCTACCTGTGCTGGTGTAGATGTGCTGTGGTTGGGCTATTCATCCCGTCACCTTTTTGAGGGGCGAAGGCATAATTCCTATCTGACCATTCCCAGACACTTCCATGATTTCTAGCCCATCACTATCCCTTCTATCTTTGCTACTGCTTGGCAATCCGTTCCCTACCTCTGGTGGGATCTCAGACTTAAGGACACCATCACACCAGCATTGTTGTGCCACCCCCAAGCTTATTTCCATCAGGCCAGGTTTTATCCCTGTCCCCCTTCAAATCTAGTTCAAAGCTCTGTTGATGAGCCCTGCCAGTTCCTGTGCAAACATCCTTTGGGACAGGTGCACCCTGTCTCCCCAGCACCCTGGTGTCCTGTAAACTGACCCATGATCAAAAAACCCGAAGTCCTGCTGGGGACACCAGGCTTGGAGCCAAGTATTCATCTAATGGGCCTTCCTGTTTCTTTCCTCATTGTTCCCTGCAACAGGAGGGATAGAGGGAGAACACTACTTGTGCTCTCAATGCCCTGACAAGTCATCCCAAGGCCCAAGTACTTGGTGGGAGTCATATGAATGGGAACAAATGGGAGGTGTTTCTATGTAGGGAAAAAACAATATTGGAGGCCAGAGTGGAATACATGGTATAAGGGATCTTGAAATGTCTGTAAAGAATTCAAATTTCAGAATTAGCTTTTGACAGACTTCCATCATCAGTGGAGATGTGTCACTTATCTGCCAGTTGCCA
>VYZU01025778.1:931-15346 GCA_013401355.1 Ceyx cyanopectus | reverse complement strand
ATGTTGGCACAGGGTGCCTTGTTCTGTATACTTTTCCTTAATGATACTCTTCAAATTACTTAGAAGTTCATTCCTTGCATGATTAACAAGCACATTCAAGACAATTAGATGAAGAGTAGTCTGTATTATAGTGCCATAATCTAAACTGTATTTCCAAATTATAAAACTTTCCTCCTGAACAGGACCTTGACCTTCAAGACAGATCTACACTGTCCTCAACATACTGTAAACTTAGTCCATACATATTAATGTGTGAAAGGCATGTTGCTTGCCTCCTAGTCTCTCATACCACTCAAGGTGTGTCTTGCTAGTTCTAGCTTGCAAAAGCAGAGTTTTCATTGATATGCTACAGGGTGTTTAACCAGTTCTCACTGTATCTGCAAATAAACAAGCATGAGTACAGATATAGATACATATTTTATCCATGTGGAAGTAATCTTATGTTAATGCAGCTCCTCAGAAGTGACAGTCAAAACTTCTCTGTATACTTTTTTAGAAGAATATCCATGTGTCTTGTATATCATATAGGAACATCAGCTTTCATTTCACAATCAAACTGTGCCCTTCCAAAATTTACAGCAATGGAAAACCTAGACACTGAGAATTAGCACCTGTTCACTGAAAATTCCAACTCTTTAAAGCCTCAGAAAAAATATAATTAACACCTTATTCTCTTTCACATTCTGTCTACATAGCACCATAGAGAAGTACACAAGAAGTACACTAGTGACAATCTGAGCCCAGTTCTGAGGTGAACCATGGTCCTAAATTCTCTAAGTCAGTCAGGAGAATTGGATTAGCTTCCAAAAAGTTTAATAACTCTTGTGCTCTCCAAGAACACATTAGGAATGCTGAAAGTAAAAATATATGCTGTGGATTTCTATAGTTCTGATACATAGTTGAAGACCACAGGAGAGCACTACTGTGAGATGTTAGCCTGTGCAATGCAAGTCATTGATCTTCCATGGATGCTCTTCTGCTCAAGGTCCAAGACCTATAAACAAAAATAGAGCTTCAGAATCAACACCCAAAATTATGTACATATATTCCTCTATATAAAACTCCTCCAACTCCCATCTACTCCCCATTGATTCTTTATTCCCTTGATAGTTCCTCAAATTCTTATTTTAATTTATTACCTGTTCACAAGAGCTCTGATTTGACAACAACTTGACACCAATTTAAGCTAATATTGATCTCTATTTTTCCAAGGGTATGATAATTATAGCTTTTCCATTTTGCACAAAGGCATGCATTCTCTCCTGTGAAGAGAACTTTTCCTGTTAAGCAATGAGTTTTAAGTGTTCTCAGTCATCACTCAGTTATCAGGGGTAATAAAGGACTAGAAAAAAAAAAGAAGATAAAAAATAAAGATAATAGCAAGCACATTAATTCCCCTGTGAGAGTACATTTGGTATATTTTCTTCTCAAAGCTTAAAAAGTCCTGTTTATCCAGTTTTCACTCAAGAGAGTGGTACTTAGCAACAGTCAGAGTTCATTGGTATCAAGCCCTCTTTATTATGCATTTTGTGGACAGTTCTTTTTGTGATATGTGCATGGGAGAGGAAGGAATGGGAGAAGGTGTGGTTAATATACAATATAGATAATCCACTTGAAAGAATCAAGTTACCTGAAACCTCTGGTCACTATATATCTTTCTTTAGCACTGGTTCTTCTGTTTCTGATACAATAGGCATGTGGAAGTCAGATTTTGGATTATCCATAACTTTCAATGAACTTCTGACTGAAGTAGTGTTGTCAGTGTTGGCCTTGTGTCAAAGAGCACACTTTAGTCAAGGCTGGGCGAGTTTCTTTTTCAGCACATTCTAACTGCTTGCCTAAGTGTTAACTCAGGGTTTCCTCAACATATCTCTGAGCTTTGGCCTGTATCCCAGTCATGATTTAGCCTGTTATCACAGACTCCATTAGCCTCAAAAACTTGTAAGACTGGATCTGCAGCCTTACAGTAGAGAAGAACTGCTTTAGAGGTACTTTTTTGGGGGGGGGTCTCATATTTTTTTTCACAAAAATCTCTGTATTTTACACAGAATGTTTTACTCTCTGAATATTTCTTATTTGCAGTGCGTGTGAACTAGAACCCAGAAGTTCTAGTTTCTGGGGAAGCAATGGGGCCTGAGCAGTCCATTGGTCCCACATGTCCACCATCCAATTTCCTCCACGAGGCTTCTCAGAGTCCATGGCAAGCCGTGCGTCAGTGGAGTTGGCCAAGCCCTCAGTTACCCTGGTCAATCAAGACGCCCACCAAACACGTCAAAGATGGGTTCCCTGGTGACGTAAGTGTCGGGCAGAGGGTTTCTTGGCCTGTGAGGTTGGCCAAAGACACCTAAATGTTTGTTTTTGGCTGTGGAAGCACCCAGGGAACAGTCATTAGGCCTGTTAGTCCGAAGGCTCCGAGGACTAGGAGGAGGCAGTGTAGGACTGCACTGCTTGTGCAGGCATCCATCATATTCCAGTACCTGTGGAGACACAAACATACCCACGACTCCAGGTAATCAGTTCCCATGGGTCCTCCCCCTTCCTGCTCTGCAGATTCCATACGTATAAAAGGGCCTTCTGCCACATGCCTGCGTCTACCATCTTCAATGACGCATTAGTATCACCAGAAGGTGATACTAAAACCACTGCTTTTCCTACTTGCTGGGTCCATTGATAAATACCATAGGCCCCTGCAGGGGCACAGGAGAGCACAAAGTGTGCTCTACAAGATGCAAATCCCCGTGCATCTGATTGAATTTGTGTGCAGGTGTATAAAGTGATGAAAGTTTGAGATGTCAAAAATGCATTATCAAAAGGAACATTATAAGAATTAATCAACAAATAATTTTTCTTTAGGAAGTTCTTGTTCTGACTTGAAACATTTCTATCAGAAAGTGAGATATTTTATTCTATACAACAATATTTCCCTAGCAACATTTTTACACCCACCCATGTCCAAGTGGGCAGACCTATCTTCACCTGTAGCTCTGAGTAATTGTTTAATTTCCTCCTGTCACATGTAACAAATTCTTTATATTTTTGTTAGCTATCTTTCAGGTACTGCATTCTCACTAGCTATTTAGCATGAAATAGTTTCCTGGTTTATGTGACTCACTTTATGAAAAGCATTTCATATTCATATTTCCTATTAAATCCTTTCCACTAAAAAAATGAAGTCAATCATCATACCATTAATTTTATTGAAAGCCTGTGGTTTTGATTAAAAAGTGTTTAATCAAGTAAAGAATGATATTTCATAAGTAGTGTTATTTGAAATTAGATAAATGAGCAGAGCAACTGGAGGAGAAAGAGAACAGAGCAATAAACAGGAAGGGGCATTGTGATAAGTAATGCATAGAAGTAAAGGATGTGATGAAAACTGAGGCAGCAGTGAAAGCAAAAAAAGTTAGTGTTATCCTTGAGTAGATGTAAGCTTATAATACAAAAGGTCTGATAGGCCTTCTATTTCCATGTGTTCTGAAAAATAAGGATAGATCTGAAGAAGAATTGGCATTTGAAGGGACAGCAGAAAAGATATGAAATTTCAGGGACAGCTGAGCTCTTGCAGATACCTGCTGAAAAGCAGTGCCTGGAAAAGAGATACGTGTTCAAGGCCAAGGACTGCAGTAGCTGGTGGAGCAAACAAAGTGAGCTGTTGACTGTCAGATTAGATTAAAGGATTCATCCATGCTATTTATTCTTTGACACAATCACAATGAGTCACAGAAAGCCACCAACTTCAGCAACAATCAAGATTGTATTAATGTTTCTAATGCCTTTGTGCTAGCCAAATGTTCTACCATACTTAAAAGGATAGATAAGAGAGTGAAATGTACTGCATGAATAAGCATGAAACTGCCCCTTAAGCATACCCTTATTTTATTTTTCGTGTATTTTGCACTCCTATATGTATATTCCTTATATATTAGAGGCATTCTAGTTTTCTGGCTAAACTGAATTAATTGTTTTTAAATTTGTTGTATATTAAAAAAAAAAAAAAAAAAGTAGGAGATCTGTGCTCCTTGTAAAAATTACCTAGGCATCACAAAGTATCCTGTCAAAATACTTAGCATCAAGGTGTCCTATTCTCATAAGTATTTTGCAAGAATACCATAATTAGCTTTAAACAGCTTTCAATTCAAAAAACCGAACACATCAAGTTAAGTGTCAAAACCAAGTAATTTTTTTCCATTAAGTATCTGTTAAGCTTCCCAGATGCATCTGTCAAGAGATCAATTTTTTATTTTTTTTTTTTACTTTCAAAACAAGTAATAGCACAAAAGATAAGATAATAAAGACAGTCAGAGGGGGGTAGTTTTCAGAAATGCAGGTGCTGGAATGTCTGCAGAGAAAAAGCAAGCTTGAAGGGGGAGAATAAGTTTTACACAATAGTATAGCCTCTAAACCAATTTAAGTCAACATAACTCAACAGGAACTTCAAAGGCTAGTTTCAATGATGACCCACTGTCCTGTGAAATAATATAGTCATCTGACTTGTTTTGCAGGAGCTATTATCATAGAACCATAGAAACAGCGAAATACTAGAAAAGTCAGAGAAGTTTCCTACTTTCTATTATAAAGAAAGAAAGGAAGCCAATGTTTTTTCTGAATAAAACTGTGTTGCCTCTGGTATTCAAATGAGAGTTTTCCACATTTGCTGTTGAACTCCACTGCCCAAAAACCTTGGAGATCCAAGCCAGGTAAAATGGATGGTAATATGTAGCATTTTTACACAAACACTCATGTTTTAACTAGCAATAAAACTGTAGATACTTAAATTACTTTAAAATAGCCTATTTTTTGGCTAGGACCATTAACCTGCTATGAATGTCTTCCACCAGACCCTTTTTCCATAATGCAGTATGTTTGAATGTGGCCTTATTATCCTTAACTGCCATCCTTTATCCACTTAGAATATCACCATGGACTTTGCCTGAACTTCTCCCTTCCTTATTTGTACAAACTTATTACCATCTCCTATATACCCTTAGATGCTTGCTTTGTTTAAATATGAATTTTGGTCCATTATCTGTCAAAATCCATG
Source organism: Ceyx cyanopectus (assembly GCA_013401355.1). Lineage (NCBI taxonomy): Eukaryota > Metazoa > Chordata > Aves > Coraciiformes > Alcedinidae > Ceyx > Ceyx cyanopectus. Next base: position 10,305 of record VYZU01025778.1, on the reverse strand, counting down.
GAATTCTTTACCTTAAACTGTCTGCTATGAAGCATTGTGTCAGTGTTTGTAAAATAACAATTCCTACTGCTACTGGGGACAATGCTCATAATGATTAACATTGGTAAATTTCCATTTGACCACCATATCCCCAGAGATATTCTGCAGTTTTCAAGTGTTAGCAAGAATCTCAATTTCAGGAGCATGCAGCATGGGGACAAAATATCTAACTAAGGCACAGCTGTAATGCCAGCTTGATTTCTTCAAAAGAAGCAAGCTGTGTTTCCATTGCTGTTGTGCTCAAAGCCTCATTGTTCTAAAAAGGACTTTTACAATTAAGTTTAGAGAGATGACATAAGGGTTTTTTTTACATGTAAACATGAAACTTTGTCCTTAGTACAATGAAAACTTTGGCTTCCATGTGGAATTTTTCTCAACTGAGAGTTACAATTCCATTTCTTTAGCTCAAGTTTCATAATGATTTCCTCTATTTCATGTTTGCAAAGTTCTCCAGCATCTGTCCCTAACGAATACTAATTAGGATGCTCTCTTAAAACTCTCATCTGCTCCACCAAGTGTTTAAAAGGGTTTCAAGCACACCATCCAAATTTTGTGTGCTGCTTCTGCCATCTCCTGTATATCTATTTAAACTCTGGCAGGAAAAATTGGCCACTTTATCAGCAAAACCAGTTTGAAAACACCTATACAACCTACTGCTTCTTCCTCCAGGAAAAAAACAAACAAACAAACCAACAACAACAAAGGCAAAAAACCCCACAGACAAAACAAAAACAAAAAAATGAAACACAAACAAAACAAAACCCAAACTAAAAGCAAACCAAGAAAAACACAAAAAACACAACAAAACAAAGAGAAAACCAAACAAACTTGAAACTCCTGCTCATCATAACCTAGTTGTATAGATTAAATATTTAGATGAAGAAAAACCTTTTAATCTTATGCTATGACATTTTTACAAGTGGAAAGTATTCAACGAAAAATGCAAGGTGAGAAATGTTGAAGAAAGTCCTGGTTTAGAAGGTCAGCACTTTATTTACTTGTTGCAGGGCATTATAGTAGACAGCTTTCATAAAATTAAATGAACTAATGTGCTGCTTGCACTCTGTTTGAAATGTTTACAGTTGCTGCAGAGATTTTTCTGGAATTTAGTTTTAGTTGGGTTTATGAGACACTTACAGTTCTATTACCTGAGCTAAATACAGACCAAGTACTAACCTAAAGACCACTGAATTTCTTGTAAGTTATTTATCTACATAGGAATGAAATCTAAGCTTTTTCCTGCACAGGTTTCTAGTTGCCTAAAAATAAGTTTTTTCTTGCTTGTTTACAAGCTCTCCTAAGCTTATATAGCAAAATGCTTCAGTCTAGTAGAAGACAAACTTTCATCCTGTTAATAATCTTCTCGCTGCACCAGGAGGAAGGCTGTGTGCAGATTCCTTCTGAGAGCCCCAGAGAGCCAAGAAAAATTGCATCTAAAGGAAAGGGAGGAGGATAGATTTTCAGATTCATGGAAGACCAAGTGAACAAGTACAAAACTGCAGCCTCCTTTGTGGCTGCTGCTTCCTGAGGACAGGTACTAAATCACAGATTGTCCTGCTGTTTGGAGAAAAACAGGGAGTAACATTAAACATCTAAATAATAATTCAAGGAAAAAAAATGGTCACTTGAAGTTACCACTATTTTTAGATAATAATAAAAGTCTCAAATATTTCAGAAGAGCTGTATGATTACTGATGTTGTACATGCTCCAAGGATACCAGGGGAAAGAAAATTCTCCTACATGAGACCCAAAACCTGCAGGAAGTTAATCTTCTAAAAAACAACCTTTTCAAAAAAGCTGTGTACAGAACTATGATTCATCACCACCCCCCAAGTAGTTTAAGAGAAGAAGTTTAAAGAAAAAAAAAGCAGATAAACAAACCTAAGCCTACTGTCTTGCACTCTCTCCTCCCACCTCTGCTTTTTTCCCTTTCTTCCCCAGGAAAGACTCAGAGGAGTTTATAAAGATGAAGAAGCACAGCTCCATAAAACTTTAAAGAGGTCAGCAGAAAAAGCTGCTTTGAGTGTCTCCATAGCCCTCTTAAGGTCTTAATTGAAAGTGATGTTAAAAGCTCACTGTACAGAGCCTAACTAAAAATGTAGTGTAAAAGAAGTGAACCACCACATTATTTAAGTAAATGAGAGTCTTATCACCAACACTTAGAGAAGCAGAATTTCACCCCACATATTTACTGGTGCCATCCTGGTAAATAGTTCAGTGCCTTTTTCAGGACCCAGCTGGCAACATTCTAGCATCACAGTACAACCAAATCTTACAGGCTGATCCTTGTATCCCACAGTCACAGTGAATGTGAGCAAATCTGTACAAAGATGATCATAGTTACACATTTATAAGATTGGTTGGACTTTACGAAATGGGAAGTATTAATCATGGGCTCAGTATTTGTCTATAGAATACAAAAGATCCTGAATAACAAAAAAAAATTAAAGGATAATGGTACTTTTGCTTAAAGTTCCTCTTGTGCAGGCTTGAAATGTATTTGCTGAGTAGAATATGGTACTTTATTGTGGCAAGACATGGGGATATGATAAATTAATGATGATAAAAGAAATTAACATCAGTTTTCTGAATAACAATTTACAAATAAATACAAGATGTCTTAATGGACATTGTATTAATGTATCTTTATATATATAATCCATGGTCATATGTTATCCATTTATTTATTGCTCCAAGGTAACAACTATTATAAACTGGAATGCAGGCCTGAGTAAACTAATATTTAGATAGTTATTTATCCTATAGTAAGATCCAAAGCATGCTTTAGGGTACAGCAGTGGTATCCTGAAAGGGACCATCACCAAGATGGGCATGGAGTAGAAAAAGAGAGTTGCAAAATTGCTGCTGTAGTGTAGCAAACTGCACCAAAAAGGAAGCAATTCAAGTGATTTTTGTGTTGTGTAATTATGTAGGCCCAGCTTGTCCCAAAGGATTTCTCTTCCATAATACAATATAAAAATCAGATGCTCCTTGAAATCTTCTACATTGACTTGGGAATTTATATCTAGGAGTCTATTGTCAATTCCATTTTCTTAATTTTATGGGACAATGTGAATACAGACATCATCTTCCAGCGGGTCTCTACATGTGTCAAAGCAATGAAGAGAAGGAAATTTAGATTATACCCCACTCCTTTATTGACAAACATTAAAACACAATGCATCCCTGATTGAAATGTCTTACTGCATTAAAATCAACACACAGGTAAGGAAAACAAGGTGTACTTTAGTTGAGTAAAACAGAGCCACAAGAAGCAAGGAATTTTATCAGGCAAATTACAACCTTTCTTACTACATTTAAGGGAATTAGACTGATTAAGTATTAAAAGTTTATCTCATTTTTTAAATCCCAGCATTATTTTGGAACACCCAGAATTCTGTAGATCTTACAGAAGTTCACAACCTGCCCTTCACCCATACTATTCCCTTAAAACAGAAAAACTTATTGGAAAAAGGAAAAGAACCTCAAAGTTCTTCTATTGCACTTGATGAAGAAAAGAATGAAAGGTAACAATGAGAGATTAATTTTCAAATCTGGCAGTTAACCTATTAGTTGGTAATTTACTATAGTTGCTCATAATCAATAGCACATTTTAACATTTGTCTTGAGTCCAAATCCACAGTATATTAAGTATATTATTTATTTGACATACATGGCAAGTGCTAGAGCAGAAGACACAGATAGATGCAAAATATGGAAATTCTTAATTCTTTCTAGGCAAATATCATATACAGGTTTTATCAATTCAATATACTTACTAGAGAAAAGGAATTTCAGGCTGATTGGTTGCAGTATTGCATATTCCTTTTCCTTGTAAAAACAAAGACAAGTTTCCAGGTACTGTTGGTGGAGAGCTGGCCACTTAGAGATAGGAAAGCATCATGAGCTACAGAGCTGTCTTCTTCCTGAAACAATGAAAAGTCAGGTTCAGTGAAGGAAAAGAAGGAAAAGAAGAATTCATATTTTAAAGACTTACCTAAATCCCAGCTCAGAAGTAGTTGTCACCTAACTCTTTTTCTTGTCTGCATTTTCTCCCTTTGAGAGGTGAGAGCTGCTGGAGACAGCAGCCAGACCATCATTCTAAAGCATAGAAGAAAAGCTGATAGTGATTACAGCAAGCAAAGGGACACCACTGAAAACCATCTCTTGCAACATAAGCACCCACTTGTCAACAAATGGCATGATTGTACCTTTTGGTCCAAAGTATTTCCCTGCTGCTCTTTCTGCAGTGACTGTCTACAAGTGCTGTTCTAATTCAGGAAGTTGTCAAGGGATACAAACTGCTATTTATACACACACTCATGCTGCTCGAGCAAAGGGGGCATCAAGAAGAAATGAACCAAGCCAGTACAATTTCAAAACCTTTTTAAATGTCACCCAAGAAAGACTAATGTTGGAAACCAGCTGCACATGTGTGCACCATAACCTTTCTTTTACAAGTGGTTTGCATGAGAGGAGTTTGGAAAGTGAAATGTGAAAACTGGGAGCTTAGTGAAGAAACTGTTGCATTTCTTTTTTGACAAATCACAGGGAACTGTGGATTTCTCTGCAGAAGATTAAGCACAAATGTTCTTATTCCCCATGGTTTCCCACATGAAAACCACTTTGAAGCAAGGAAGGTAACTTTACTTTGTGCTCATTCCTATCCTAGTTTTAAAAAAAGCTAGAATTGTTCACAGTCTCCCCTCTGGCTTCCTCACTTGTATTTTGTGCACAAATAGGTGGCCTCATATCCCAGTTTTTCTCTTATGGGGGACCATAGCATCAACTGATGAGCACAGCAGAGGGACAGTCATAGCTTTATATTCTTCTGCAAAGGAACAGCTGTTCCCACTACCCCTGACTTAAAACCCTTTCATAATGAATATACGTACCTGTGAATATATACATATATATGTGTGTGCATGTATATATGTGTGTGCATATATAGACTATACTATTCTACTCTGAAGGATAGACTTCTGTACAGATAGACCCAGGGGGTATGAAGAAGGCAGGGAAAGGAAGTAAGGAATTTGAAAGAGGAAGATGTGGTGGCTTCAGGTGTAGATCTCCCAGCCTGAGTGCCAATAGGGCCTAGGGAGGCTGGAGTCAGTGCAGGAGCCAGGGATGCCCTGGGGTCCAGTGAGGAACACCAGGAGAAGCACCATGCCTGGGATAGAAGGCATATGAGAGCAGCAATAAAATTTATTTAGTGCACCATATTTGTTAGTTCCTAAATACTTAACGATCTCCCTTTTTTTTTTTTACTTTTTTTTTTCCTCTCTCCCCTGTCAGAGCCCTTTATTTAGAAAGCAGAAGACTAGGGAGAAAGATAGTGATGAAAACAATTTAGGCCAAAGGACAATGCTGGAACTAGAACAGAAAAATGCCCATGAATAAGATTAAATAATAAAAATTTCTAATCTCTTAATTGCTGTCTATTATAATCCTCACTGGACCTTCTGCAGATGGTTATTAGTTTGTACACATAAGAAAGCTGGCATCTAACACCAGCTTTCACAAACAGGGTTTCGGGTTTTTTTTTACAGTTGTTCAGTTGTTTCTTATCTCTTTTGGCATTTAACAAGCTTAATAATGACTACACTAATGACTGATGCCCCATGCGAGAGTCATGCAGGCAGGAATGGATGCAATAAAGCTCTTGTCTCAAATTAAAAAAATTAGTTTTGTAATAGATTTGCAGATTGTTTGCTTGCTTCTGATAAATTTTAACCTCTTGCTTTCTTTATATTTGAAGATAATTACTATGCTTTTGTGTGGGTTGCTCCTGCTTCTGCTCCCCATGAGCATTTTGACTTTTCAGATATTACTGTTAGAAAATTAACGATCCAGTTGACTTGCTCTTATAGAGGGTTAACCATGAGGGACTCTTGTTTGTGTGGTATGTGCTTGTCTTTTTTTTGGGGTGGTGCTCACTGCTGGCTCATACTCAGATGGTTGCCAATCAACACCCTCAGGTCCTTTTCCTCCAGGTGACTTTCCAGCCACTCTTCCATAAACTTATAGCATCGAATGGGGTTGTATTGACCCAGGTGCAGGATGTGTCTAGCAGCCCAGAGTGAAACATCTGTGGGACATTGACAAAAGATGAAGCATCCACAAGCTTAAGCAGCCACTCAGGGAAGACACTCTGAACTGTGATTTTGCTACTAAAATGGATGAGCATGTTTACACTCCCTCTTATTTCTTTCAGCTCTGCACTTCAATGACCACAAAAGTAATATCATAAAACACACATTAAGAAATACCTACCTACAGTTTTACTGTTAAAGAAAAGTTATAGAAATCAATGAAATGGAAGCAATTGGATGGAGATTCAGATATTTCACATGATTGCTAATACAACAAAAAAGCATTATGACCTGACTCGGTGTCTGAGCCCTGCAGCTGAGGTAATGAGAATCTCATCTGATTAAGGAATATGGGAGTACAACCTAAGGCTGTACTATCTCTTTTTACAATCTAGGGGATTTTTGCATAATTCAGTATTATGGTACCTGATGTCATCATGTTTGTTGCATGATACAAAAACTGCATGAGCTTTATAGGAAGAGTGGTATGGTAGCTGAGAATCTGCCATCAAAATTGCTTTTACAAGGCAGGTTTTAACATTAATTATATGAATAATTATATGACAGCTTGCAAACTGCATACAAACAGCTAATTGCTTTAATTTGAATACAAGACTGTGACAGGCTCACAGACAACACAAAACTGTTGGCAGTTGCTTATGAGATCATAGAATCATAGAATGTGAGGGGTTGGAAGGGACCTAGAAGATCATCTAGTCCAACCCTCCTGCAGATGATTGCTATGACTGTGAGAGCTGATAGTGACGTTGATTCTGTTGTGATGTTTTCTAAAATCCCATTTCACTTAGCACTGAGATGCTCCACCTACAACATAAATCAGGCATCAGATGCTCCAGAGGTAAAAATGATGAGGCCAATGTGACAGCACCACTTCTCTTTGTGTCTCGTTGAATGCATAGTCTGTTCTACCCACCCACCCACTTCACTCTGAGGATTATCTGTCATCAGTGGGTAAAAGCAGGAAAATAAATAATAAAACAAGTCCTCTGATAAGGCTGTGAAGTCATTCTGTACCTGATAAAATCTGACTGCTTTTTTTTTTGAACCATAACCTCCAGGGAATCTTTATTCCTGTAATTTCTTACGTCATGCAGTGAGAATTAGTGTCAGAATAAGCTCATAGTGCTTAGTAATATTCTCAGAAAACTCATGTGTTTGACAGTACATGTATCACCACTTTTCATCCCACAGCCATAGATGAGCATGAACACAATCATTGCTCCACATACATTTTGGTAGAGGTATAAATTTTAAAACTCATTGCTTCCTTTGAAGTCTGTCAACAAAAATACAGAACAATAAGAAATACAAATTAAGAAATGAAAGAGAATATTTTCTTGCTTTCATTTAATTACCCAAATCCATTTAAAAAAGGTTAGTAAATCAACTATGACTGTTCAGTTTGCAGCTGGAAGGACTTGTAAACCTGCCTCTGAAACCCCTTTCCATTTCCTTTTCTTTTTAAATAGTATTTATTTTCAAAGCTGTCTCTGAGATGAAGAGACAGAGTGTCAGTGGTTCTATCCACTTACTGTATTACAAGTTGTGATTTGAAGAAACTGAAGAAAGGTATGATGCAAATAACACTGTGTGTGGAGAAAGGCACATCTTTCCACATTTCATATCTTGGTACTTCATTGATTTCAGCTGCTCTCAATTTCAGAAGTGCTTTCTGTAGACAGTAATTGCCAAGGTTATCTTGTTTTGGAGATAGAAGAAAGTGAATGCTATTCTTTGTCTTCAAAAAAATCTTCCAAATTATGTCAGTTGGATTTTAGCTTTTGATTTAGTGTTCTTGTAAGGTCACCTTTAAGGTAATTTTGTGCAAGGCAGCATGTTCACTGAGCAATTCTGAGAGGAACGAGACATGAAAAATCTACAGACTTTTTTTTTTTCCCATATTACAAAGTGAAGAAAATACACAATATTTTCTGTTAATTTAATCTGACCCATTGCAATTGCAATTTAATGGTGGAGACTTGGCAGTGAACCATCTGCTTTTCAACCTGAGACACAGGATCTGTAAATCATGAGTTTGTGCTTTTCTTACTAAGTGGTTCTGTCCCTGCCAACTGAGTTTAAAACCACTCTGTTATGTTAAATTGTTAAGTCATGCAAAACTTGAGGTTATATCAACTACAGGGATTTAAAAAAGTTATGCATTGCATTTTTTGTCATCAGTGAGATGGATGTGGAGCTTTAATATTATCTGTGTCTGGATTGTTCAGTATATACCATCTGCAGTATATATCACAATGGAATATTGAGCCTACTTACACAAATTACAAGTCAATGCCATTTGATAGCTCTTTTTAAAAAAGATAAGAAGTATGAACTTCACCCCAACTTGTCTGTGTGTCCATTAGACCTCATTTCTCTGATGCAAAGGAGAGCTAGAAGATGCTGTACCACTGTTATGGTTTGAAATACTCTATTTTGTGATTCTGTGATTTTGAAGCCCACTGGTTTGCACTCTTTTTTTTTTTCACTTCTAGTTAAATTCTGGGAAATTATTTGTTACACCTGGGCACACTGCTGACTCATATTCAGCCACTTGTCAATTAGAAACCCTCAGGTCCTTTTCTACCAGACAGCTTTCCATCCACACTTCCCCAAGCCTGCATCTTTGCATGGGGTTGTGGCCTAAGTGCAGGACCCAGCACTTGGCCTTATTGAAACTCATACTGTTAATCTTGGCCCATCAATCCAACCTACCCACGTCTCTCTGTAGAGCCTCCCTATCCTCATGCAGATCAACACTCCCAACTAACTTAGTGTCATCTGCAAACTTAATAGTGACACATTCTTTGTCCTTATCAAGGTCATCAATAAAGATGTTAAACAGAAAAGGTCCCGACACTGAGCCCTGGGGAGTACAACTTGTAACCTGCTGCCAGCTGGATTGAACTCCATTGAGCACCACTCTCTGGGCTCATCCATTCAGCTTGATCCAGCAGATTGCATGCTCATCCAGTCCAAAGATCAATCTCATGCAGGCCATGAGCAGACAGGTTTTTGATAAGAATTCTATGGGAAACAGTGTCAAATGCTTTTTGAAAGTCTAGGTAGACAATATCCATAGCCTCTCCCTCATCCATTAGTCAGGTCATCTTGTTATAGAAGATCAGGTTCGTCAGGCAGGACCTGCCTTTCATAAAACCATGCTGACTGGGCCTGATCTCCTGGTTGTCCTCTGTATGACTTGAAATGGTCCTCAA
>VYZU01025774.1:0-22680 GCA_013401355.1 Ceyx cyanopectus | reverse complement strand
GGAGTCCTTTGGCCAGGGGCAGTTGTTGGGCTCACATGAGGGAGGGAGAAAGCAATTGGGGTTCAGTGTTCAAACCTCTTGGTGCAGAGTCCTTCCCAGAGTGAGGAGATTTCCAGGGTTCCCAGAATCAGAATGGTAGGGGTTGGAAGGGACCTCTGGAGATCAAAGAGTCCAACCTCATACCGAGTCCAACCCCTAGCTGGACTCAATGTTGCAACCCAGACTAGCAGCAAGACCAGTGAATCTCCTCCTGCTGATGAGCAATAGCCATTCCCATCAATTAATTAATTTAAAGAGGGGCTTGAATAGTGCCCAGACCTCAGCTTCCCCCTTCAGCTCTGACTTAAAGCCATCTGAAGCCAGCCTTTGATTTTTCACTGACTTTGGTGTGAGGCTCATTTCTTATTTTTAGCTTTTTGAGGAGACAGATTTGCACATCCTGATTTCTGTCCTGAGATGTCTTCACAGCAAAGAGAGAGGGAGTTTTGCCTTTTCTGACACACAATAAGGCTGAGCACAGAAAGATGGGCATTTCAGATGATTGGCTTCAAAGAGCTATGCAATAATGGCAGCACAATTACAAGCCTGCAGGGAAAATTTATGGGCTTTTGTATTTAAAAAAAAGAAAAAAAAAAAAAAGAAAACAAGAAGCAAAGAGGCAGCACAAGAAGGTTTGGCTGAGTTCTGGTGCCAGGGTCTCAGTTACCAGTTCTGTTGGTGAGCCAAGAAGAGGACTTAAAATATTTCTGCACTCAACCTGTGTAGGAAATGGGTGGATGCAGGAGGGAGGATGGGGAAGGAGCAGGGTTTGTGATGCCAGGTGACCTGCTGCAGACACAGCTCCCCAGACCAGTGTGGAGCAGAGAGACTTTCTGGACAGAGAAGGGTGGGCTGATGCTCTGCAGATAAATGAAGATTTTTTAGAAAAGGAAAAGAGAATGAGTGAAAACAGCTGCCAAGGAGTGCTGGGGCCAGAAAAAGCAACAAAGCCCTATTTTTAATGTAAGTTGGGTTTTTTTTTTCTGCCAGTAAAAAAAAAAGAATCAACTGATAAAATAGGCTAGAGAAAGGAAGCAATTGGGAATGGCTGAAGAGGATTCCCAGCTGTGCTTGCAATCAGTGCAATTCATGACTCACAACATGCTGGCCACATCACTTCCCAGGAGCAACATATTCTCATGAACAAGCAAAACAAGTCAGAGACAATCTTTAAAGGCTTTTTTGGATCATTCAGGGCTTAGTTGTGAGGCTGCTGGTGAAGCAGCTTGCTGGCTTTGAGGGTCAGGGTAATTTGAGGACTGCTCAGCTTGCTTTTTCTCTCTGCTTCCCCTGCTGCCCCATCCACCAGCCCTTGGTGGCGTGGGTGCGGAAGGCTGTTCTGTCCCATCATCTGACCAAAAGGAAGAGCTAGAGGTGAAACTGGCTTTTAAAAGTAGCTCTTGTCCTTCCAGATTCCCACAAGGACCTTCTGCTACTCTTCAAAGTATCTGGAAAATAATATTTCTATCTTTAAGTGAAACTGGATGTCTGAGAATGGACTGCCTGTATCTAGGTCTTGCCAGTTCTCACCTGGCTGGCACACACATGATTCAAGTGATAACACTTGCAGGTCCCTCTGAATCTCAGCTCCAACTGAGTCAGAGTACTGCTTTTACTGAGTAATTGTCTTTTTGTTTTGTTTAATAGATCTCTGCACTTGCTCTACCACACAGTGAAATGTTTTGCAGTATGGATAATTACCATGTAGTTTCTCTGCTAAAAAAGAACCGTGTAGCACTGCACTAACCTTGAGGTTTTTCTCATGGTTGGTGTTGATTTACTTGTTTTCATAGCTAAGTAATTTTTGCTGGTTTCAGAAGCCTCATCTCTGCTGAAAGGCTGCATGTCCCATTTGTAATAGCAGTGTGGCTCACACTGTCACAGCCCAGCTCCTGGAAAGCACCATTCCTGTCATCAGAATTTTCCTACCTGGCTGTGACATCTCCCTTGCCTTGGAGTTGTCTGTGCAGAGGCTACAGCTACACCCACGTGCAGCAGATCTCATTTTTTTTCCTCGGGGAATTGTGACCTTTTCAAATTGGTCAGTGCTCTGAATCTGAATGCCAAGTCCATTTTGAAATTTCCAAGGGAATGAATGCTGTGAAAATAGAAACAAAATGTTTTGTTGTTTCCGATTTGCTGTTTGATTGAGACGCTGCCTCTTTTCTTTTAGAAGGTTAAAATATTTCATTTTCTTATTATTGAGATGCTAGAACTGAATAGATGCTTGATATATGTACATTTTCAATGAATAAGGAAAATAACACAGACGCTAGCAGAGAGAAAAAATAATCTCAATGCAATATTTTCATATTCTTGGAATAAAATTTTCTATCATCGCTGGAAAAAATAAAAACCAACCAAACAACAAAACTCAAGAATGTTAAAAATATTTTGGCACTTTTCTTTTGAAAATGTAATTGGATTTTCTTATGATTTTTTTAAATTAACAAAATGCATTCCCTGATGGGAAACTATCTCTGTCCTTCTAACCAGCTCTCTATTATTAGTGCATCTCAGAAGAATGCAATTTAGGAGCTTTAATGGAAGGCAAGAGGACATCTTTTAGGAAAATAATTTCAGCTGGAAAAAGGGCAAGTTCCTGTGTTTCACTGACACCATGGTAAGCCAGGTGACAAAAAGGAGCTGATTTTTTTAAGGACTAGAGCTGAGTTACACCTCTGAAATACCTACTGTGAAAGTATTAAGTCTTTGGGCCAGCTAAGTCCAAGATTCTCTGCTCCAGAATGAATTTAAGGTATGGTGGCAAAGGCACATTTTCCTTATTGCTGTGATGAATAAAATCTCTAGAAACAGAAAAAGGTGATTTAACATGCACAGAACCTGTTAGCTTCTGCTGTCTGGGGCCAGTCCAGTAATCCTGCTCTCTTTGGGGTTCCCTGGGACTTTGCACCAGACTTTTAGCAAGTCTGAGAGTTGGAGTTCAAACAAGTGTGTGAAACCCACATGGTCTTGCCCTTTTTGTTTAGGGTGTAGTTTTTAAGCAGGCAGGTGATTTCTGAGTCGCTGGGAAATTCAGAGGTTAGCACAGCAGCAAACAGACCATTAGCTGCAGCTTGTGATCTAGAATGGAGCCCTAAAAAATGGGAGCTGGGGGAATACAATGGCACTGCTCTGCCCTTGCAAAGGCCAGCTTCACCACAAATAAGTCATCTTCAAGATTTTGACCTTCTCTTGACAGACCCCCCCCCTCCATCCCTCCCAGCAAGCCAAGGGCCAGAGCCTGACCACAGCAGCAGCAACAACAAAACAGTTTTTCTATTCCTGAGAGATTTCATTAGAAAAATCCATAAAGTATTGACATATCTATTGCTGCTTCTCTTTGAAATTCTTTCTAGACAAGGTTTGACTGATTTTTGTTTAGCAGAGGATTGGTTACCTGCAATAAGTCACAGCAGCCTTTGGAAATGAAGGGAAGCTGCAAATAACAACCTTAAAACACTGAGCTACAAGAGAAAGAAAGAAGGAAAGAACATTCCCATTTTCAGCCTGAGAAAGGGGATGGCTCAGGCTTAGCAATATTTATGAGCTGGTAAAAAAAGCTGTTTATGTCACAGTGGTCATATGTTCCTTAAATGTCAAGCTGCAATCAATAACCTTGCTGAAATGTGACCCTGGTGGGCACGGCGCAGCAGAATTGGATGCTCTCCAGGCTATCGGTTGAAAGGCAAGAACCAGCAAGCAACTGATGAGAAGCTATCAATAAGACCTCAGTATTGTTTTGAGTTCAATTTCAAGTAATTGCTAGACATCTGAGATTGAGTCTGACAGACATGAAGAGGGCTAATGTTGGTTCCTGGTAATGAAAAGTAGGTTTCTTGTTCAAAATAGCACAATGGGACCTAATAGTGAAATGGCTTCCCCCCCTCTCCTTGAAAAACAAGTTGCTCTATGGGTGCAGGAATCAGTGAAGCCTGTATTTTTATGGATTTGTGCCCTGTGTCCTTACAACCTTCTCCCTTTGTCCTTCCTGCTTCCCCAGCAGCTCCAGTTTCCCTCTTGTGTCCTCCATCCACTGTGTAAAGAAACGTCTGCCTCCTATTTTTCAATTCTCACTTGCCCAAAAAGTCCAGGGATCTGTATTCCTCCCCCCCCCCTTCTCTGGATGATAGAAATAATGCTGGCACAAAGTATGCTGTCTGAATTGATTTTCAAATTAATTCTTGGTAAAAGTGCCAGCTTTCTTCAGAAAATTGGGACTTACTTGACACTCTGAATTAAAGCAAACATTTAAATGGTACATTCTGCCAGGTTAGGTGCACTGGGGGATTACAGCAGTGAGATTGAGAAAGGGTTTACTTGTTAAACTGCTCTGAAGATAACAGTGTGTGATCATGTGTTGGAACCCCCTGTTTACATTTAAGGCACTCTGCAAAATAATCTGTTGTAAGGTTCTTCAATGATGTATAATGCAGGAAATAAATCCTTAAAAGTCTTCCCCCTTTTTCCTACCAGAACACAAACCTGTGACAGAAATGCCCTTGAGAATGTAACAGCACCAAAATCCCTGAAGGAAAGGACTCTTCAGGAGGCTTTCACTTCTCACCCAGAGCTCCACATCACTTTTTCAGCTGGGTTCTCCTGTTCTGCCCCTGTGGTATTTCAGGAGTACTCAGGTACTAGCAAGCACACAGGGTGCAGTGTCAGGCTCAGTTCTGAGGCTGAATTAGGATTTAGTAGCTAAATTAGTTGTACTAAAAATTGCATCCTGACCATCGAGGAGAGATCTGATGACACATTAATTTCCTTGGCCGAAGTCTCACGGAAGCAGGTAGTTATATCAAATTTTTTAAGGTATTTGCAATCTGTGGGGGGTTTTTTATTATTGTTTCTTCCTATTTTCCTTTATTTGGGAGGATTCTTCTTGTCTTTGGTCCCCAACTTGCCCTCTGCCCTGGCTGAGCCAGGGGTCAGCTCCTGGCGAGTGCACACGTGGACTGTAGCAAGGGTTTGTGATTTGTAAAGTGCCAGTTGGTTTGCTGTGTGAAATGCTTCATTTGCAGGTGAGCTCTCCTGCCTTTTGCTGAGCATCCCAGCATTCTTTAGGAAGCTTCAGTATGGAACAGGGACACTGAGCCTAACTGGACCTAGCCTTGCTTTGATGGGTGGTCCCATCACGAGGGCTGATTCTGCAGTAATGTGATTTATGTTCCCAAATCATCTCTCCAACTTTCTGCAGGTCCCTGCATGTGCTTCTCCTCCCACTCCAGAATTCCTGGTCTTGTTTCCCTCCTGCAACAGTGCACAGGCATCAACTTCAGCTCTTTGGGGAAAAAAGTAGAATCCTTTGATTTCATTTTTCAGCTGCACTTCTGAGGCTATTTTTATCCTTTGGATTTTAATTTTTTTTCTTGCTGTGGCCAAGACACTGTTTTGTTCCAAGAGGCAGGGCAGGACTAACACAAAAGGTGGAAGTGCCATCTGTAGCAGCTTCTTTCGTGCAGACCAAGCTTTACTACTCTACTAGGCAAACACAAAACTTCATCTTTCTGCTGAGGCATCATCTGTACTGAATTCAAGCCTAAACCCAAGTGTGAATAGGTGTAAATGTTAATCCAAATGGTGCATAACATTTTCTTTGAGCTCCCAGCCCAGATGCCCAATCAGATGGGATTCCTAATTGAGCAGATGAAGTTTATTCAGGTTATCCCAGTGCCCTTGCAACTTGAAGCTGTGTAACTGGCAATACATTTCCTTTTGTCTGCCCACCAACAAGGGCCAAAGCAGCTTGAGTGTAAAAATAATCACCTAGGCAGCAGAGCTGATCTTTTAATTTGATTTCATTTGAACTATAATTCTTTTTATCCTTTTTTTTATTTTTCACTGAAGGACCTCAAGGTGACTATAAGTAGGATTGACCCTGCTTTTCTCTGTTCTATGGACAAGCACAGTCCCTGTAGCACTCAAGCTTAATTATGGGAGGAGACTAGGAAAAGAATATAGATAATAATACTGCTTTTGGTGTCCTCCTTCATGAATGATTCTCCCAAACCTTAGAGCATCTTTCGCCATGCAGCTAATCTATCCTGCTAATAGCCATGTAGAGCAACACATTGACTTCTTGCCCAAGTGGATATAATGCATTCAATCAGATCAGCATCCAGCTCAAGGGGTTCACATTAACCTTGCCTGGCTGCCTTGTTCATCATCATCATCATCACCCCTCAGCAACCTGTCTCCTCTCATAACTCCCACCAGCATCTGTTCCACCTGATCCTCTTTTTCTTGCACTCAAATGAAATGTTGACTTTTTCCCCAAGGATGGTGGGGAGGATTCCATGTCTCCTTTATGAAGGAGGCAGCCAAACTGGTGTCAGGGAACCCCCTGAACTTTTCCTGAGGATTTTCTCTGGCACACTGACAATGGCACATTTGACAGGCACTCTGGGAAGGATCACAGCCTCCAGAGACTGTTTCATTTAATCCCCCATATTACTATGCAGCTTTCCAATGAGCCCAGAGATCTTTTCAGAGCTTCTGGACTAGCAAAGGATACTTGGATGAGCTTAGTTTAATAGAGCAAAGTCTGCCTGTGATGGGAAGTTCCTTTCCCATTTTTATGACATTTTCTAGCCTGCCTGAAAGAAAGGATGAAGGAACCTTTGAATTTCCACTGAAGTGGGAGCTCCTGTGTGGTGTCCTCTGTTGCTCTAGGAGCAATCCTCCTGTGGGCAGCTGTCTGTGGTGGGCAGCCTGAGCTGTAGCCTGATCCAGCCAGGGCAGTTACTCTCAATTTGTTTCACCAACAAATGCAGAGCCTTGCATCTGTGGTGATTTTCTTTGATCAACAGTTGTTAATCTCATTACTTTAAAGACTTGCCTTCTTGGGATTGGTGAGTCAGTAATTTGAGTCTACTTTATAATCCAATCTAATAGAAGTCAATTATGAGCAATAAGAAATGAGAAAGGAAGCAAGCTCACTAGGTTCATTCCTCTTTGGATTTGTCATGAGCTGATCTTCTCAAGAATGCAGAGAACTCTTTCCTTCCAGCCAGCTTGGTGAATGCAACTCAAAAATTCAGCCTCTGTCAGTTTCCAACTCCTGCATGTGGATCCAGATGAAGTCTTTTTTATTATTATTATTGTTTCCTTTTTAAAGATGTTACTTTGCTTCAGCAGTATAAAAAAGTTTGAGTTATAAGAAATTAATTTGTTAGATATGTGTACAAAGAATAAACTTCCCCCCCCCCCTTTGTAATTTTAAAATATTCAGAGGGAAAAATAAGGTAGTTTTTGACAATATACATACCTGGCTGCATAGGAAGGCAGGTAAACCATAGCTTTGAAGCAATAGGCATTCACTAAGACTGATTCACAGAATCACAGAATGTTAGGAGTTGGAAGGGACCTAGAAGATCATCTAGTCCAACCCCCCTGCCAGAGCAGGGTCACCTAGACCAAGTCACAAAGCATCTTCCCTGACTGGGAATCAAACCCGGGCCATGGCAGTAAGAACAACAAACCCTAACCACTAAACCACCATGCCTGTCTTGGTAAGGGCACTTTCATCTCTAAATGGGAGAAGGGTTGTGTATCATCCCTCCCTGTTATGTGCAGTGTGGAACTGAGTCTCACAAAGGGGGGTGTTGTCTCCAGGTCAGATCCTGGATATTACTGAATTTTGATTCTCTTGAGAATTTTTGGGGTGGTTTTCTTCCAAGGAGGAATTTTTGGACACAGTGCTCCACTAGAAAGGTTTCTAACACTAGGGCTACCTGCAAGGCTAGGTGTAGGACATCAGTGTGGGCTGAGGGATCAGCTCATACTCTCAGTGTCATTAGAATTCAGCCTTCTGTGTGGCCTGCTGCTGTGCACAGTTCAAGCAGAGGGAAATAAAGCCATTTAATATGGTACCATCTCCTTAGACATCACAGAAGAGAATTTGCTTCCAAAAGGAGCCTAAAAGCAGAGCCTAATCTTTGCATAGTTAAGAGCTGACCTTCAGCTCAGGGGCAGGTTTGGGTTAGAGAGGGACTGAGAGAGCAGAAAGCAAATTGTAGAAGCAGCTGAGCCCTGGCCATGGCTCAGAGCAGCTTTCCTTCTCAGTGCAAGTTTAATATCACAATGGACCGGGGTTCTTAGTGTGTTAGCAAAACAGTACTCAGGTTTTCAACCTCAGCTCTCATGTGTGTGACTGGAAATGAGTGTAGGATTGTGAGTGCTGCACTGTGAGGCTGCTGCTTGGTGTGGAGGGCAGCAGTGGGCAGCCTTCAGCTGCAAGTGAGATCACAGCAGGCCATGTTATCTTGGGTGGAAGGTCTTACCCTCTGTGCCTATCATGGGTATGCTATTACTTGCTCTCAAACCCTGTTGAATGAGGCAGATTTGTTGCTTCTTGTCCTAGAAGTGGTGAAGCTGCAGCCCAGTGCAGCTCCTGAGAGTCAGTTTGAGAAGCATCCTTTTTATCAACCTACAACAGGGTTTGTGGGTTTGGTTGGTTGGGTTTTTTCCATGCCTATTACTGAGAGTTGAATTTTTATGATTTGTTTTGCAATGGCAAGGACTAGCTGCACTGGAGCTCCCCCACTTCAGTTGTATCTGAATGGTAGGCTGATGTGATAGTGTGAGCTGCTGTGAACATAAGCTTCAAAGTTGAAATTAGATTCAGTCAGAACTTGGGAATCATTTTATATTTTTTGTGAAATTTTCAGTAGAACTGTGACTATTAAGCTAAGAGGGACTTTTTTTTTTTTGTCTTCACATGAATGTAAGTGCAATGTCACTGACTTCTCACAGCTTAAGAGCAAATTCAGCATTCAGTGGGAGGAAAGATGTATTCTTAGCACGTTTGTAGAACATAATCATTGGTAGTTTCCCTCTCCTTGCCTTCAGCTTGCATCTCCTGGTGCACTATTAAGGGACTAATGAAAACTGTGGTGTACATCACCAAAAAAGTTGTGCACACTGTTTTAATTCAGTATTTTCAGTGAATTTCAGTAAATTCAGTGAATTTTCCTTCAGGTGAAGAGGTGGCACTTCAAGGTTAAACACCACTTAAAAAAAATTACTTTATTAAACCCCATTGGTTGCATTTTTCCTCTATGAACTGCAGCTTATCAGCCTGTTGATTGCCTCTGAACTGGGGTCATTTGTGCTGAGCTGCAGCACTAGAATTCCCACAATGGTTTATATCCTGTGGTCATGTTGGTCACATCTTCACCTTTCTAGGAAATCCTAAATACTGTATTTAGGAGATACTGAAGTGGATTTTCCTTTCTTTACATGAATATCTGCTTTTTCTTATGCTGCCTTCAGTAAAAGATAAATACATTGTGTGATTGTACTACAATAGATTTAGACTCACACGTAGACATTGTGCTAAGTCTAGTGTTTGTTTTGGTGATGGGTTTGGTTTTGGGGGGGTTTCTAAGATCAGGCTGGGGGAGAGAAATGGTGGATTGGCCTGTGCATTAAAAGAGAGAAAAAATGCTGCTGGTGCAGCATCTAAAACTTGTTGTCATTAACTGAGCTCTATTGAAGTGGAGGCAGATTCCCAATGGCTTCTCAGCCTCTGAGGTTGGCTGTTGCTGCTGAGTGTTGCAGTGAGTGTCACCCCCAGACCCCCAATTTGGATTCTGCCCAGTGCAAACACACCAACCCCTGAAGTGGATGTGGTAAATCCCAGCTCTGCCTGCTCAGTCCCTATTTTCTCCCACTCTAGGAAGCGGCCACGTGCCCATGGAATCTGCAGCTGCAGCAGCTCGTGTGACAGGGTGACCACTTTGCAGAGACATACAAGCATTTTGCTCCTCATGGGTCTTGCACAAAGGCTGCTGAGAGCTCCGTGCTGTGGTCATGGCATCATGTAGTCTCATGGGTGAGACTCCACCACGAGTAACTTCTTGAGGATGTCTAGGAAGCATTATTTAAAAAGAAGGCAAAACAGTTCAAGCCCTTGCTTAAAAAAAGGGGGGAAAATAAATGGCATTGTCTGTAAGCTTAATGAGCCATATTTCTCAACTTACAAGCAATGAATTAGCTGCTAAATAAATAGGTTGACACAATCAGAATGTAAATTGTAGGGAGGGGAAGGGAGAAGGGAAATAATTTGAAAAACTTTAATTGTTCACAGTAGGTTAAATTCTTACCCTAGGACACGTTGACAATAAGCACCTTAAAAAGCCTTATTATAGTAGTCAGTGGGTGTTACCACATTAGCATTGGAGTTTGGATAAGGCAGGAACTCCTGCAGTAAATCTCCTGACTGCCCCCACACTCCTCCTATGCTTTGGGTCACTGCAGAGTGATCTTGGAGCATGCAAACTGGATTCCTTTTGGACAAAACTCAGCTGTAGTATGTGTTCCAGCAGTGTGCTCTGTGTGATCCAGCTGCCAGTAGCATTTCTATCCTTGGGACCAAACTGAAGCTCATTTAAATTAACCCCAGCCAAGCGGTGCAGGTATGAGGTGCTCAGCACCATTTATTCCCCTCTACAGCTGCTCTTCTGGCCACAGTACTTGCTACTCAACAGCCAAGGTGCTTGCTGCTGCTTTCTCTTCTGTTATCACTCTTCTCAGAGACTGCTGCTCCTGCTTACAAGTCCCAGCTGAGCTAACTGGAGGGTGTTTCAGCCAAGGGGAAGCCTGGGATAGTGACTGTGAGCATGGCTACAGGAGTTGTTGCAAACACACTGGTGATAATGGGAGAGAGGCTAAAATCAGGAGGCCTCAGAAAGGAGAGATGAATTGCTGTTAAAAGACCACAAATGTGCAAGGGGTTAAATCTGACAAGATTTTTGTGCCTGAACTTTGCTGATGGGGTTTGCCAGGCTCACAGCAAGTTTAGCATATAGTTCTCTGAGAAGAATATAAGAATATTAGTGCAGTATCATGTCTCTGTGGCTGCTGGTGAAAGAATCAGGATTATACACTAGGGTTCTAGCCTCAGAAAATCCGAGGCTCTTCCTGACCTGTAAATTGCATCTGCATCATCAGGTTTAACCCATCACAGACCTTTCTTCAATTAATTAGTGTAATTTCTTTTTGAACTCGTTTATGGTTTTGGCCTTGCAAGCATCCTGTGTAATGTGTTCCACAATTTCATTATGCAGTGTGTGAAAAAGTACTTCCTTTTGCCTTCAGCCTCTTGCCTGATAATTTCATTTGCTATCTCTTCCTTCTTGTGTTAGAAGAAAAAGGGAATTGTTGTTCCCTCTTTACCTTTCCCAAGTCATCTTTAATGTTATAGACCCCTTTCCAACCACCTGCTTTGAACAAGAAAATCCTTCCTGATGAAAAACCCCCAAACCAACAAAAGCCCAACCACTCTCCACCTGCATTAGCATGAAGCTGCTACTTTCATTTACTGCTCATTGCTGGCTGTTTCTGGCTGTACCAAACTAGAAGCTCTGCTCAAGGGCTGCTGTAAATATGCTCCAGGTCATCCCAGTTGCCTGTTCTGCACTTGATCTGTCAAGTGGTTCCTCTCTGTGATGGTGGGAGCAATACAAAACATCCATAGAGTGCCAGAATGGTTTCTTCTTGCCCTTGATTTCTTTCCTACTGATTTCTACCAGTTCATATGCTGCTGTAGCCGATGATAGGCACTGGTGTTTTCAGAGCCTTGCCCACATGACACCCAATCTCTTTCTTGAGTGGCCAGAGCAGGAGCAGAGCACCCTGTGTATGTGTGCACACAGAGATGTTGTTTTCTTAATGTCTATTTCACAACTGTTAGAATCAAATTTACTTTGCCTTGCTATTTTCCAGTCATTTAATATCATATCTCTGAACTCTTTGCAGCCAAATTGCATTTTTGCTGCCCTGAATTATTTAGTATCAGCAGCATACTTCATTATTTACTCAGTTTTTCATCTTGGTTTATAAATATAGTCCCAGTACTCATCACTGTGGTACCACCAGACCTCCATCCCCTGTAAAAACTGCTCTTATATCCTTGGCTATTATCTCTCTCCAGTTGGCCACTTCACTTGAGCATCTTGGCTTCTGCTTTAAGACTTCATCAAAACCTTTTTGGCTCTGCAGGTAAACTGGATCAGTGTGATCACTCTTCCATCTGCCCACCCTCTCACAACCTCCATAAACTTTGGTGGAGTGGCTCCCTTCCTCAGAAGCTTTGACTGGGCTGTTATATTGAATGTATCATTCTGTAAATAGATTCCTTTCTTCTTCAACACTGCAAGTCATTTATCTGGTGTGGAAATCAGACAAATGATCTCTAGCTTTCCAGCCTCTTTTTAGATAGCAGCATCAATTCTGCCACTTGCCCTACCTCTGAGAATGGAGGTTTTCTCAGTATTTGAGTCTCTTCAGAACTTTTGGTAACACCACTTGAATGGAGTGATCCACTTTTGATTTTAATGATGTATTTTAAAACCTCTTCTACTGACACTGTGATATTAAAGTTGCTTGGGCTCATTCCTTCAGGTTCCACTATGGAAAATTCCCTGAGCTTTCTTCTAATGAAATCTGATACAGAGAATTAATTTGGGTTCTTGTGATTGTGGCTAAAATCCCCTAGGTTTTATTTCAGAAAACTGTCTTAAATTTCTATTAATAAAAAACCCTGGTCGTTCACACTGAAGTGTTATGGATCATCAGGAGTTAAAGTAGTTGCAGAAAGAAAGGTCCTATTAGTTCAATTGTTTATTTCCCTTGTCTGCTCTGAGATCACCGTGGTGACTCTGCCAGATAAAGTTATCTGTGGAAACTGGGTGTTCTCTTATCTCTGCTGTGACCATCAGTGAAATACCAAGATATCTGGGAGACATTTTAAAGTAGAGATAAGTTAATTTTTTTTTTCCTCACTGCTTTTGCCATTTCTTTTCTAGAAATCTTGTTGAAACTTCTCTTACTGACAGAATATGGGTGGTAATTTAAAAATAAAAAATTATCTATACACCCAGTCAAGAAGGATTAATTGACTTTTATGCTTCCTCTGCACTAAGACCATCACTGTCTACTCATAGGACTTCCAAGCTTTTTGTTTTCAATTTCCTTCAATGATTCTGGGCTCTGACTTCTCATGTTGTAGATCTTTAATCATGAATTACCAGCCAGCTGGAACAGCAGGAGAAGGATAGTTCATCCATGCCCTGTGCCCCAGTTAGGCTCAGTGAGCAGTGCACAGAAGCTCTGCTGTTTCCTGTCTAATGCTGGCAGAGAAATTACCAGCAGCTTATCAGCCCAGCAAGTTTTAAGGTAAGCTTAGCAGCTAAGTGTTGATACTGGAATATTTGTCATCAGCACTCAGGGGATCCATTCACACTTCGGATTTGTATAAACTTTACATCTTAATGTGAAAAACCATATGCATCCAACACATGTAAATCTGCATTTGAATTCAAATGAGATTAAGAAGTGGTTCCCTGACAGTCATGCTTTTACAAGTCTGTGCTAATGCCTTGCTGGTGAAATATCATCATCTCTTTTTTTTTTTCCCTGTTTTTTTGGTCCCCAGTGATGCTGAATGCCATTTAACTGTGAACTACTGAACCTCCAACAACAAAAGCACCAGCAGACCTTGGTTCTGATGGCAGGGGCTTCTTGTGGCCATATGAATTCCTATTCCCATGCATTTTTGCCATCTTTGTTTCTTGGGGTTAAGCCCAACAAACAGCCCTTTGTGATACTGATATGAATCAGTGGAGACACATGTAAGTGGGAGATGACAATAATTGGAGGACCTTGATGACTAAGAAGTTGCTAGCTCAGGGACTCCCAGATAACAACCCAGCCATCTGGCCAGCCATTCAGCTGCCTGCTGTGAAGGCTCTGCAGTTAAAAATGGTGTTATCAACTTTACAATAAAGTAGTAACCACCTGAGCATCAGCTCCCAGAGCAGACAGGACTAAGGGATCCATTATTTAAATAGAACCCTTTCATCCAGATAGGAGTAGGAGGGAAAAGAAAAAAAACCCAAAACCAAAAATTCTCCCTTATCACACAAACCAGCCAAGCAGCAAGAAATGAACAGAGTTAGAATAGTTCTGGTGCTTTGTGTTGCTGGGGGAAAATCAAATTGGTGGTGGTGTATCCTTTCCATCTGTTCCTCACTACCTTCCAGGGGAGCTGCAGAAGGCATTGTTTCATCCAGAAAACAGACAAGGTGAAAGGCACTGCCAAAGCACAGACCTTTGGAAAAAAAATAGCCTCCTGAGTGCTTGTTTAGGTGATGGAACAGGTGTAAACTAGGGGGAGAAAAACCAACCTCTGGTAGCAGACAGGTAGACAAGTGTCTGAAGAACCATTATAGATTATTTTGTGCAAAAATGGATCCTAAAATGTGTGCTTTTCCTCCTGGGTAAACTAGTGCAGCAATGAAGACAGCTTTTTTTCTCTTGATAAGTTGAAACAGTTGACATGCAATTGCCAGAGAGAATAGACTCCTCCCAGCACCATCTTTACAAGCAAGAACTTTATTTACTGTGTAGAAGATTCACTGGACATTTGGTTAAGCTGCTGTAAGAAAGCAGCACCCTTCTGCTGTTGTGAACACGTGATGTACTCAGTGCAGGGAAGCCAAGCTCCCATCTTTCAGGCATTTAGCTTTACTAATAATCCAGATCTTCCTGGGCAGAGACTGCAAATGTTGTCAGATGGAAGAAGCCCATTGAAGGAATTTTTCTTGCTATTATGGGGGTGAGGTACTGGTTACATTCTTCACTGATCCAGACTAATCATTAGCTGCAAGCAGGGTTTGTAATGAAAGAATAACTAGCATACAAGTACTGCAGATTCCAAGGAAATGTGCTGTGGGGAAAAACTGGGAGGCAGGACATCTGCTCATGTGGTTTCAGTGATTCAGAGTATATCATTACACACAAACGTGTATATGTACATCTATGTACTTTTGATGTGTGTATGCACATCAAATGCCTTTTATAATGGCCAAACAAAATATTAGCCAGGAATGTGCCCTTCTTGAGGGGGGGAAAAAAATGAGGTATGAGGCTAAAAAAAAAAAAAGGATTTATGATGCATATGCATGCATTATACTCAAATGCTGTCCTACAACTGGTTCAGGACAGATTGACTTCTGTTGAAATGAATAATATCAGTGTCCTCTGCTATAAGAATGGGTTTACAGCTTTTTAAATGGGCTCTGAAGGCAGGGCATGGCTCTACTGGGCACATTAAAAAGCTAATCAGGGGCTGAACTTCATGCTAAGGCTTAGACCCTTAGACATACCTGTGGCAAAGGGACCAGGAAACTCTGTTTTAAGAGTACTCTACTCACTGTGTATCTGCCTCTGTGGTATCATCAAATAAAACACTAGTTTGGGATCTCCCAAAGCACACAGGGTCTTGTGCACCATGCTTGGCTTCCTAAGGGGGGGACTGAAGCAGCTCAGGTGCTGTCCTGGAGCTGCCCTTTGGTGAAGCAGTGGGCACAATGCACAGAAACCTCCCTGGGCACCCCAGCTCTGAAGAAGGGAGGGAGGTCCCAGAGCAAGACTGAAGGTGTATCTTGTTTTAAAATTCATCCTCGTGACCTCCAAGCAGTCATTGCCAGCTGTAAAAAGCAGGCACCCAGTTTAGGTTTGCAAATTCACTGTTGCTGTCAGGATGGCTGGGTTTTGAGCCTCACAGTCTTGTTTGCTCCCTCCCACCTTGCTGAATCCTGTGCATGTCCTTCACCAGCCCTTCACAACATTTCAGGGGTCCCATTTTGAGTGGTGTGCTGGTCAGTTCTGTGATGAGAAAGGAAGAAATCTTGTTACCTTCCCTTCTCTCCAGGTGAGCTTTCTGATGTTCTGCTTCTTTGAAAATCTATTTCTCATCCAGAGAAAAGTGGAGCCAGTGGGTGAACAGACACTGGGAAATGCAGATGCTTCACAGGCATCATTTTTTCTTTTCTCAGCGAGGTATCATCTGTTCCTCAAAGTACTTTATTTTCTCTTCTGCTTGCTTGGAAACATGGTCCAGACAAGGACCAGATGGTTTTTGTCAGCTCCAGGATGGATTATTGAGTTGTGTCACGTCTGAAGCTGAATGTGAACACAGTATGCAAGTTTTGGCTGGTATAGAAATTGGCTGTGCACTTTTTGGGAGGGTTCAAGCCTGTGCTCAGATCTCCCCAACTGATTCCCAGATTGCTTCCAGTGCTGCTTCATTTCCATAAGAACAAAAGGCTCAAGGCATTTGCTACATGGGACACCCTGGGTTGATCTGTGGGTATCTTTCTCCTGGTCAGTGCAGATTTCAAAGCCTGAGGTGAGGTGTGAGACCCCTGCAGCCCAGCTATGTAGTGGAGTATCATCCAGAGGAGATGAAGTGAGTCGTTGAGTCTGCCTGCTTGCATGAAGCACTGAAAAAACATCTTTGAGGAGCATCTTCCTTTTATACTTCCAGATCAGAGCTCTTTTATTCCCATTAATTCCTCAGTTCCAAACACTTTCTAAATGCCAGAGTGTTAGATACCACAAAGACCAGTGCTGTTGTGTTTTTTTGTGCTGATGGGGCTCTTTCGATGATGGACAGCAAATACAAAGCTCATCTTAATGTTGAACATTAATACTGAGTCTCCTTATGTAATCATCTTCTGCCTAATTTTGGTCTCCTGTGGAAACAGGCATTGCAGAGGCTTAGAAAGAGGCTGGGGAATTGATATGCTAAAGGATGGGAAACCCTTTTACTCAGAGCTTCAAAGCTTAAAAGCAAAACATAGAGAATAAAAGAGAGTCTTCAGAGTCTATCTTCTGGCCTAAGGCAATGGAATAACCCTATAATAGGTCTCTTATTATTTATTTTTTTTTCTTAGACACATTGCTAACACAAATTACTTCTGTTCTGTCACAAGATCACATTAGGGATGTCACAGATGATCCCACAATCTCAAGGTATGACTCTGAATGGCAACATAAAACCACATGAAGCCTCCCAGAGCCATTAATTCAACGTGTCACACCCAGACAGACAGGTAGAGAATGTGCTGTGGCAAATTATGGCCACGAGGAGCTTGAGCAAAAATGGTACTTGCCAAATGAGCTCTTTTTCTCAACAACTCCCCCTAAAACTCCCCACCAATGAGGAACAGGTTTGCTTTTTCACCTTACTACCAGGTGGATACCTGCTTATCTCAGAGTGCTTTCAGGTCTTAGTAGAAGCTGCTAAGGGCCAGGACAGCCAGGTGAGACAGTAAAATTACTGTGCTTTACCAGGTATAACAGGTATATTATGGAGTGACCTGTTTTAAATACCAATGCAAGCAACACTCCTGCTGAAGATGTCCCAGTAGGAACTGGTCTAGAGCTGTCTTTGGTGAGCCCACGTTGCCACGCTGGCAGTTTGGGTCACCTGCCCCATGCACCATGTCACATCACGTTGGGAAGGTCTCCTTCTCTTGTCACATGTCATGTTGGGAAGGTCTGTTTCTCTTCCAGTGCTTTTTCTTTGGAGTCACACACGCCCTTGAAACGAGCGGTACAGGGCCGGGGAAGCGTTGGGGATGAAGTGGGACATCTTCCTGGACAACTGTATGTTAAATAACAGACTGAGAGAGGGAGTGATGAGTCTCTCAAGGAAGCATAAACACTATGTACTCATTAGAAGACTCATTATAAATAAAGTACAGGGAAGGTGCTCTGAGAGCAAGCTTTTTTGGTGGTATTTATTAGGACAAAGAGCTCCTTTAATAGGGCAACTGAAAAGCACTCTGCTGCAATCATTAATAGGCATTACCACTTTTACTGACTTCTTGGGAACAGTTTTGCCCTTCTCACTGCCTCTGCATTAAAGGGACAGGCTCTTTATGCCATATTTATTCCAAAAGTACAAACCAGGCCAGGACTGGAGGGGGAAGGAGTGAAAAACCCCAAGAACTTTTACATCTCGGCCCAGAGGCAAAGCTTCACTGATGGAGTGAAACACAGCAGGCTGCTGATAGACTTGGATAGGCTTTTCTGCCTGGATTGCCTCTATTTTGGGAGCTCCAACTGGGTACCTCAACCCACCAGAGGAAAAATATAGCAAAAGAAGGGAGTAGGAGAGAAAAAGAGAAGTTTGCTCTCTAAAGTTTAATCACTGAAGTATTTGATACTTCTGCCAGGCTGGAGCAGAGCTGTCTAACAAAGCACTGTGCTTCTGCTTTCAAACCCCAGGGATGGTTGTGTTGGGGCATCTGACAGTGGTAGCCACCTTCTGTGTCAGGTTAATATACCCTTCCTGAAGGTGTGGGAATACCACCCTGTTGGAACACAACCATGGGCAATGGGAAGGTTTGCTGTTTGCACTTTTTAGGTTGGGTTTTGGGCTTTTTTTTCCCCCCTCTCCCCAGTGGAATTTTAGGGTAAGAAACAGCTATTTTTTTTCCTGAGGTTTCTTTCCTGTTCACTGTTGGATTTTACCAGGCTGTGCTTGATGAGTGTGAGGGAAGACTGAGCACCACAGGAGTAAAGAGGAGAATTTTGTTATTTTTCCTTTAAAAACCCCACATGACTTTGTCTCTCCCACCTGCACAGACACATGCACATAAGAGTCCTTCTGCTTTTCAGAACCAGGTGAAATGTTGCTGCTGGAAGCCAGTGCCTGCATGGCAAATGTTGCACCCTAGAGCACTCTGCCCCTGTAGAACTGTGTAGTCCCCACAGCAAGCTGCAGAGGAGAATCAGGCTTGGATCTGGCTCCTCCACCAGCTGGATGAACAGCAGGGTGCTGAACCCGAGCTGGTTGGGCTCTGTTAGCTCTGAGCCATTGGCACTTGCCTCAGGCTGCCCCAGAATGTGGAAGGAGGGGACCCATGGCATCCTGTGCCCAGAGAGGGCTGTGTTGGGCACTGAACAGTGGCAAGCCAGCCCTGCACCACAGCTTTTGGCCTTTGTTATTTCCCAGCTTCTTTTCTCCCACATCAGCAACCAATCAACCCTTCAGAAGATGTTCTCTGCAGTCTCAGGCTTTTGGTTTTCTGTGTTTCTGTTTCTCCTTCACTTGTTTTCTTCTTCTCCAGTTCTGTTTGTACAGTTCAATGCTGCATAATTCCTTTAAGAAGAGTGCAGAAATGTGGACAGAAGTAATGTCTTTCTTTTTCTTGTAGCATCAGCCTTACTTTGTTCTTTTTGTCTATAGAGAAGCTTACTTAGAATGAAGAAAGTAATCTAGATAAATTCTCTGAGCCATTATTTCTCATTCTTGTTGCTGTCACACAGAATAAGTATCTCTTTCTAGGTTGTCTGTGCTATATATTTACTTAGGCAAAGTATTGACCATTCCACTCCACAAATAACTTTCCTCAGCTGTCTGTAGTGAAGGTTAATGAGAGAACTGTCAAAAGCAGAATGAAGCTGTGAGGCTTGTCTTTGTGTGAAACCTGCAGCCTATTGGTCAAAGGTTTTCTTTTAAATTCATGAATTTAAGTGCAAAATACTCTTCAGACAGGCAGAGTTCATTTGAAATCAGGCTTATATCAATTTAGATTAGCCAGACAGGAATCAATGAAAGCTCCTCTTCCACACCAGCCAATGTTGAATTGGACTGAGAGCAACAACACAGTGGTTTGCACAAGTTTAATCAGTGGTTTATAAAAGAACTTACATTGAACTGCTGTGACCACCTGCAAAGAAAGGGCTTTGCTTTACACCCCAATCATGCTGCCTGCAGGCTTTAGCTGAAACAGCAAGACCAATGATGAGAACTTCTGGGCTACTGCATGCACCTCTCTCAAGAGCTTTCTGTTTGATAAGGAGAGACCCCAGGAGGTTGTAAGGAGAGGCCCAGCCAGGTGGGACAGCACAGCATTGTGTGGCAGTGCTTGCTCCATGCAAGGCAGCTCAGGGACTGGATGAAGTGTGATGCCTCCTGCAGTGCTGTGTCCAACTTAAGCAAGCTGCTAGCTGACTCCAAAGGTACAGCCAGGTAGGGCTGTGGCAGCTGAGAGGTGCAGCTTGAGGAAATGTGGGTGAGAATTCCACCATCTTGCTGACCTCCCCATTCTGCTGCTGGGCTCTGGGTAGGAACCTCAAGACACCTGCTGCTAGTCCCTGCAGCAAAAGCTGAACTCAGAGCCCCTGGGAGCAAGTGGAAAATCCCCTGGGAGCTTTCTCCCTGCTGCAGACAGAAAGGGAGGTCTCTTTCTCTTATGAAGGAATGTAGAAGGGGTTGAGTGTTTGGTTATTTTAGAAAATCTCTTTGAATTTCAATTTACAGAGCAGACCTAAAAAGCAAAATGATTAACAGTTTGTCTATTGATAGATTACATCCAAGTCCCCAAAATTTGCAGTCATCAACTAACTGGGGGAACTTGAGCTGTGTCTTACACCCCAACTGCCTATAATGCTGTTATAAACAACCAAAACCTCCTTCCCACCAAGAAAACAAGGGGAAAACCCCCCCAAAAACCCACAACCTTATAGCAGGCCTGTACTGAGTAGCTAACTTCCTTGGAAATGAATCTGGACAACTTCCCAGATAACATATCTGTCCCTCTAATTCCTAGCTGAAGGATGAAGTTGCTCAGAGCAGAAGTGTAGAGGACTGGTGAGTTATTCTCAGTGTTTATCAGGGTAGCACCTGGAGGTGATCTGATCTTCCCGCCTCCTCAAAGAAATAAATCTGTCTTCTCTTGGCTAGCTTGCAAATCTGCANCGTTTTGAGGAAAAGGAGCTTTTTTTTTTCCCCCCCCCCCCCGCTTTTCTCAATAAAGAAAATACATGGCAGGGAGATGAAGTGGTGGTATAGAGTCCACCTTTCTCCCCCGCACAGGGCAGTTGTTGCACAGGCAGTCACACTGGTGGGAAATAAATGCTAGTGTTCATTTTCACCCAGGGGGTTTTGGTCAGCTGCTCTGACAGCACTGAGGGTGTTTTCACCCCAGAACCAGCCCCCTCAGCAGAACCCACTCCTGAACTCAACATCACACTGAGCCTCGAGTCAGATGCATGAGGCATCCCAGCTTCACATCCCTCTCCCAAAAAGCACTGGCTTCTCCCTAGTGTAGCCCATTCCCTCTCTGCAGCCCCCTTAGATTGTGACATGTTCAGCATCACTGTGAGCAAACAACTCAGCCCGTGTATCCATGAAACCAGGAATGTCACCATTTCCAGTTCTTGTTCCAGTTGGTGCATCAATGTGCCCTCCTGTTTGCTGTAAACCTCGAGGAGCTGCCAGCCAGCATGCTGAGCTGGTGAAATTGATGGCTGACTAGCTGAACAAAAGTGCACTTCGGGGACCTCCCCATAGTCTGTCATTCACTAATGTTGTCCTCCCCTTGACTTCCATGGGCTTCCTGGGGAGCCAGCTGTTCCCCACCCCTGGGTCAGTGGCTGTGTTTGTGAGCATGGGCACAGCTGTGAGTGCTGAACCAGAACCAGGTAGGGAGCTTGTCCTAGTGCCAGCAGGAGGCAGGACAGTTGATGTGTGACCTGGAGGCTTCCCAAAGCATCTTAGGCACTTCTGCCTGGTGGGGCTTCCGATCCCCAGAGCTGCACCCAGCTGATCACAGGGGGCCCACAAATAACAAACACTGACAAACTTCATCCCTACAGAGCAGGTTTGTTGTGTAGCAGTCAGTAATCTCTTCCCAAGAAAAGGCAAAAAGAAAGTTTACTCTGTTGATAGTTCCATGTCTCTAGCACCACTGCTGGAGCCAGCCTTGCTGCAGAAGGGCACCCTGCACCTGTCCAGGCCCACAGAGAGAGGTGGAAATTGTGACTGGATAAACAAATTAGTGCCTAACTGCTTCCAAAGAAGCCTTAGCTGAACACAAGCTCATTTCTGCTCCTTGGGATTTCAATAACTTGTTTTATTTGTATGTTTTTCTGTGTGGTATTGTATTTTAGCAGGAGGGACAAAAGGATGGGTTAGACCATGTGATGTGATGTGATGAAGAGGAAGAAGTTTAGGATGCAGAACACTGTGGGTGAAACATGTCAGCTCAGACTTTTCTGGACAAGTCAGAATGTTTAAAATTCAAAAGTGCATCACACAGCAAAGGTGTGTTTTCCAAAAAAGTCTAAACCAGACCCCCCCCAAAATTACTGAGACTCTTTCTTATCTGTGTCATGTAAATAACCTGGAAAGCATCATATTTACTGTAAGGAGTGGAGCTGTTTACTCAAGGTTGACTTGCCTTGAACTATGGTTCAATACAAACACTACCTGGTGTGGCTGGAACAATGGAGAGCCACAGTCAGTGCCTCTGGTGAGTGGAAATTAGGTCTTTGCTTCTACAAAGTTCTGAGCATCAGCAGCTCTTAGAAAGCCACCAGTGTCTCCAGTTCTGAAAAGGCATTTAGGGTTTCTTCAGTTCTAGTTTCTATTCTTCCTTTGCATGTTAGTGCCAAAACAGGACAAGCAAAGGGAGGGAAGTAGCCCCAAACTGGCATTCAGTTATTACTGAAAGTTTTTGTGAATTCATGTTTTAAGTTCTGGTGTGTGTTCATTTTACTAAAAAGATTTACTAATCTCTCTGGAATGAAAATTATTCAGAAAACGTCAGTTCAAAGTTATTCAGGAAAGTAATTAGCAACCTTAGCCAGCTCTTAAAAATAGCTGTTTAGGCCAAATCCTTTTGCACAAAACTTTCTAGTGACTTATTGTGTCTGCAGCTCAGACACAGCCTGACCTTGCATAGATACTCACCATTCATCTCTCCAGGCAAGCAGCCATTAATCTACTGTAAACATCAATAATTTTGTTAAATATCATCTCCCGCCGGCACCACT
>VYZU01025768.1:0-14513 GCA_013401355.1 Ceyx cyanopectus | reverse complement strand
GGTCGGAAAAGGGGGGGGGAGTCTATCCCACTATTGCACAGCAGTGACTGGAAAGGAAGAGGAGAGCTGTGGCACGTGTCCAGCAGAACAAAGTCACAGGATCAGATCCCATCCTGGGCAAGGAGAACACCGAGGATGAGGAACAGTGAGACAGCCCAGGCACCAGTTCTGTGTGACAGAGAACTGCAGGGGGCTGTCACTTCCCTGCTGACCCCCTGTGTCACAGAAGATTCAGGCTCTCGGGGTTGAGAAGGAGCTTTTCCTCAGTTTGACACCTCACCATCCCTGGAGTCAGAATCAGCCCCCATTACTCAGACCATTTGTCCACTCCACATATCACAACCTGGAGTTATTCACAGCTGGAGTAGAGAGAATTGCTTGGGCATCAACATTCCAAGAGATGCAGGTGAGTTTTAAGCACTGATCATTAAAGAAGAAGAAAGTTCTTGCCAGTTTCTGCAGCCAGGGATGTCCCTGGGTGTCCCTGGTGGGGGACTTCTGCCATGCTGGCTTTCCTCAGTGATGTGCCCTTCCTTCCTGGATCAAGGTCTCCTCTTTGGGAGGCCACGGCTGCACCACAAGGGGCTTTTAGAAGCTACAGACAACCTAAATACACCTGGGCAGGGCCACCTGAAAGCAGCAGGGTCATAAGCCCTTCTCTTGTGAGACACCTCCAAATACAGGGATGAGACACAGGGATGGGTAGGAAATTCCTACCCTGTCAGTGGAAGTGCTGACTGAAGGCTACTAAAGCACCTTGCTGTGGTTCCTGGTCTGGCCTCCACCTGCTTCCACTGACAGCCCTCCAGAGAAGGGCTCTAACAACACACCCTCCTCTTCCTCCTCCACCCCTGGACAGACAGGAGAAGGGGGCAGGATCCAGCACACCTCTCACTGCTGCTTCATGAGGTCACTTGGGGCGTGCAAAGCAGCAGCAGGGTTCAGCCACCCCCCATCCTTGGTTCAGCTGAGGCAGGAGGAGCTCCCAGCCCTGGAGAAAGCATCCTTTGGAGTAATGATTCTCTGTAAATATCCACAGATGCACCAAGGAACAGCAGCCTGTGTTCTCAGGCCTGCAGCCCCCCCTGTGTCTACCCTGAACACCTCCCCTGGTGCTGCTGTGGGGGGTGAATCCAAGCCCACCCAGAAGCAAAAGACTAAATCTATGAACCCAGATGATCCCACTGTGCAGTTTCCAGTGTGTGGCTCTCCAGGCTGATCCTCCACCTTGGCTTTGGTCAGCTGAAAAGTTAAAGGTCCAACATATGTTTCCATATGGCTCAAGAGCTGACATGAAAAGATATCTATATCTCTCTCTATATATATAGATAGATAGATAGATATTTATATATCAAGCTCTTCAGGAGGTGCTTCCTCAATTACCCTGAATGCTGGATTCATGAGGCACTGATGGGTTGAACCTTCTGCTTCAAAAATAATTATTAGCATATTACACAAACATGGTGTAGGGGAAGAGGAGAGTTGAAAAAATAACATTTAAAAATACTTGCCTTGGGAAGTTCAGCCCCTGCCATGCTACCAACATCTTTAATCAAAGGGATCTGGCAGTTGCTGGCACTGAGATCCTTTGGTCCAAAAGCACTGGAATTCAATATGGATTTCTGACCAAGTCCCTCAAGCTCTTCTGCTGTCTTTAGTCCTGCTTCTCTCCTTTGTGCTTCCAGGGGTAGATCAGCTCTCCAAGGAACAGCTTCTTGCAGAGAGATGTCCAGGAATCCTTAGGGTAACAGCTGTAGGTTGGCAGCCTGTACGTCTGCACCACGCTGCCATATGACAGAGGGTTGATCTGTGAGGGGAAGAAAGAGGGGCAGTGGCACTGAAAACGTGGTGTAGGAAGAGACACAGGAGGGTCAGAGCAACATCTGCATGGCACATCCATGCTGCTGCTCACGAAGGGTCCCTCTCTGGCAGCTGAAGCTGTTCAGACTTCTACAACACCCCTAAACTTGGCAAGAGGGCTGACAGGACCACTTCCAAGCAGAGGAGCAGAAACAAGCACCAGCAGGATTCCAGAGTGAGAGGTGCTGTCCAGGCCTGTCCCAGGCTGCCCAGGGCAGTGGTGGGAGTCCCCAGCCCTGGAGGGGTTGGAAAGGCAGGTAGATGAGGTGCTGAGGGACAGGGGTTAGCAGTGGCTTTGGTAGGCTTGGCTTTACTGTGGAACTCGATGATCTGAAAGGGTCTTTTCCACCCTAAACAATTCCCTGATTCTTTGGCAGGTTTTAGTGTTCTAAACCCTGAGCCCACAGCTTTGCTTTCACCTCAGCCTAACCTCACCTGCTCAGGTGAGCTACAGAGAGCCTGGCCAGTGGGGAGAAATGGAAGGGCATCCTCCTCCAGTGACAGCAGCTTTGTGGAAGGAGACTCTAACTCTCAGTAGAAAATCCAGCCACAAAAAGGAATGAGGGACAGCAAAACCCATGCAGACACTCATTGCTTTGTCCAAGCTGAGTAATTTCTTTTGTCCCCTGAAGAGCCACCAGTTCTCTGTGAGTTTGCCTGTACCACCAGTTTGCTTCAGCTGTCTGGTGCTCACAGAGAGGATTCACTCAGAATAGCTCCAGAGATGGAGCTCTGGGAAAGGGTGACTGCTCAAAGAGTCCACTAGAATCCATCCTGGAGAATCCCCTCCCTCCACCTGCTGCCCACACTGCTCTGGCTGCAGCCCAGGGCACCACTAGTTTTTGGGTGCCAGAGCTCCCTGGGGGCTCCTGTTGAGCTGCTCCCCCCCCAACCCAGCACCCCCAAGCCCTTCTCTCCAGGGCTGCTCTCAGCCAGTCCCTGCCCAGCCTGGATCAGTGCTTACAGTCACCTATAGCTTCAGTGATCTGGGGCACACAGCCTTAGTGCCACCAAGCACAGCTCCAGGGGGCTTCTGTGTGGGCAGGGGACAAAGCCACTGCAACATTTCTAGGAATGAACATCATCATGTACCATAAATAAGGATTTTAGCAGTTAAAACCAGCCTTTCTAAATTGTCCTTTCAAAAGACCTACCAGAAAGTGGTACACTCAGCAGGATTCCTGACACGAGCCCATTTTTCATTTCCACCAGCACAAAGAGAACAAAAAAAAAAGTGCCTTTTCTGACTCTCTGCTCATTATTATTTGAACAGAAGGCCAAGAGAGACGTCCACAAAAGCACTTCCAACACTAAATACCATGACTTACACTGCAGTCTAGAGAGCAAAAGGATCTTTCTGCAGTGGTCCAAGGAAAATTCAGCATATTCATAAGACTCACTGCTTCTGCTCTCCAAGTCATGCTCTTTTTCCTCTGGAGACTCTATCCACCTCAGCTCACAAACACACTGATGCCAAATTCTCTGCTCAGCAGCTCCTGTGCCTCATCTTTGGTGCCCAGTATCCTTGTCATGGAGCTGCGTGGCCACAGAGAATGGCAGATTTTGGCTCCTACCAAGAGACAGGAACTGGAAAATCATCATACTTAGGAAATACCAGTTTTGCCCATCTGTTGGAGATGTTCCCTTTGAGTCACTGCTGCCTGGTGAGCTGGGTCTGTGCTAGTCTGACCTCTCCTGAAACAGGGCTGGAGTGGTGATGGAAAAAGCAAAGGGACTTGGAAGCTGTTGTTAATTCCTTCCCCCACACTCTCTCACCATCCAAGTGCTTTCTATAAATTCTAAATGCTACTTGGGATGCAAAAAGGAAGGAAAGTGAACCTGTGATGTGGCAGGACTCCTGCAAAGTCAGGAGATGGAAATTTCACAGTTGCTCCTGAAAGGGCAGTGAGAACTTCACTGCTCCCATCACATCTTTCTTTTCAGGAGCTCTGAGGACACTCAGCATGGCACTGTGAGGTTACAAAAGCACAGAGAAGCTCTTCCTATCCACCCTGACATAGCAACTCGTGAAAATATCTGGAGCAGCAAGGGCTTTTCAGCACATCTGGAGGGGAAGATCTTTTATTAATCTCATTCTAGATGGTTTGGCTCCTTTTGCCTGAGTTCAGCAATTACTAATGTGAAGCTGCACAGAGCCAGGAGGTGAGGTGCTAAATGATGTGGTCTTCATTCCAGAAGTAATTGGGCTATTCCATGGGGTTATTTTTTTTCCCCATCTTTCACATTCCATTTCACACCATATCAGGCCCTGTGTTTTCTCTAAGTGGAGGACTCGAGCAGGCTATTCCCAGAAAGCAGCAGCCAGGCACTGCAATGAGAAACCTATTTCCCTTGTTTCAGCATCTCACAGCTGAAACTTTTTAGATGGAGCCTCAGTGGGAGCAGTCTCAGAACTGCTACAGGAGACAGCAGGGCTGTGGGGGGTCAGTGTC
Organism: Ceyx cyanopectus; assembly: GCA_013401355.1. Taxonomy (NCBI): domain Eukaryota; kingdom Metazoa; phylum Chordata; class Aves; order Coraciiformes; family Alcedinidae; genus Ceyx; species Ceyx cyanopectus. The sequence continues at coordinate 10,200 of VYZU01025768.1, read as the reverse complement.
AGGCAGGCCTGCAGCAGCAGATGTCACAAGAGGCTTACCTGCATGAGGAGTCGGAGAGGTTTTCCATCCTGCTGCTCCAGGACTCTGAACTTCACACCAGCTGCAAACAAAGAGAACAAGGAGACCAAGCCCATGTGTGGAGAAAAGCCCACCCTGTGTGCTGTTCCACCACAGCACCAAGTTCCTAGAAACTGAGTCTTCAGCTTTTCCTGGTCTGAGAACCCTGACAGATTCTCAGCAGGGAGCAGAGGTTCTCTCTAGAGCAGGTTTGAGCCTAGTGACAAACCATGTGTGGCTGAGATCCATGAAGAGCAGCCACCTGCCTTCCAGCTTGGCAATGCAGCCCTAAAACAAGCAGAGAGCCCAGGAATCAGCCAGAGCTGATGATGGCAAAGGGGCTGCAAGAACCCTCCTCTTTTCCCAGCTACCACCTGAATGGGAACTCCCTGTGAACAGCAGAGAACTCACCTTTAATTCATGCAGGTGGGAAAGCTCTCCCCTTCCAGGTGAAGGGAGGGAGGGGGGCTGGCCTACAGGCATTGAGAGCTTGGCTAAACAATCACTGCTTTGATCCCAGCACTGGTATGTCTTTCACACACTGCTAACCCCTTCAAACCTGCTACTTTTAGATTTCCTCTTGGATTTGCTACATTCCCAATGCTGGAAAGATAAACAAGAAAGGTTTTGGATTCCAACAGCCACGCTGCCCAGGAACACTGAATGCAGTGTCTCAAACAAAGGTAACAACTGTGACCAGAGAGGTGTTTTTCATTGAAAGACCTCAAATCACTTCACAGAAACAAAACCAATCCATCTTCTGCAAACCTGCCAAGTGTGTCCCTATTATTCCTTGCACAGGTAAGAAGATGAGGCAAGATCAATGCAGTTGTCTGCCAGAGATCAAACAGTGACTCAGGAGTACAAATGGAAATCAAACTCTTCTTCTGTGTAAGCTCCATCAATACAGCACCCATGTGATTCCTGCACATTTAAAAACCAAAGCATTTGCTCTTTTTCCTCAGGCTTGGAATGAATTAAAATGGTTGTTTTCTCCTGGGATGGAACACACTTTTCTAGCAGAGAGCTGCCTCCCATATTCTAAACCCTTTTCTGTACAGGATAGGAAGGATTTATCTGCATTTTGCTGGATGATATTGAAACATGGGGTCTCCCCAGTGGCTTCAGACAGGTGTTTGAGTACCCTGGGTCTCAATAAGCAAATGTGCAGGGTGACAAAAAATGTTCAGTAGTGTGAGTCATTGAGTTTTAGCTAAGAGAAAGTGTCTGACCCACCCCAGGACCTACTTTTCAGGCAGGCAATTTGTGAGAAACAAGCAAGCACTCACTTGAACCTCACTGCTCCACCCTACTTCACACCATTAATCAACATCACAGTGTGCCCACCCCAACCCAAGTGGCATCCCCTGAGCTGATGGACAGAACTCTTGCACAGAGGCCACCAGCAGCACTGATGTATGTCTTTTAAAGTCCAAAGTGTTTAACTTCAGACATGCAGGAAGAAAAGACAGCTTTTCTTTCTTTGTGTAGATGGGTTGTTCACCTTTCCTGGCCCGGGCTTCAGTAATAGGATATTGTGTCAATTCAGAAACTGAGTCAAGGAACTTGGAGACCTGGTGCCAACCTGAACTGAGCTGAACTCAAACTGCAGAAAGCCCCTGCTGACAGGAAAGGCTGTTGGTAGAACCATCCTGATGCTGCCTGTGAGATCAGCTGCTAGAACATATGCCAGAGGATGTCTTATCCAAGCTCAGAGTCGGAAAAGGGATGCAAAAGTGAGGCAGTGGGGACATCAAGTGATGTGTGCTCTCTAAAGTCTTTTGAATTGGGTTCAACTGCTCCATCTGTCACCACTGCAGTGACGTGGGTTTGGGCTGGGGCAGGGACAGGGGCTGCAGAAATTCTCAGAGCTGCCTCTCCACCTCACAGGCAGCGCAGTGCTGGGGAGCTCTCTTTCTTACAATGGCTAAGGAGGAGAAAACAAACAGCCAGCAAAGAAAGTCCAGTCACAAACCACTGAGAAGACTCTGCCTGGGGGGAGGCTCCTCATCCTGCAGTGGGGACAGAAGTGGGGAGCCACAGTCTGATGGGAACACACAGCCTCACATCTCTCAGTGGCAACGAGACTTCTGCCTACCCTACAACCTGCTGTTTTCTTCAGAAGCATCTCCTGTTCTCCAAAGCCCTGAAGGGTTAAGGAGTTTCTGTCAGGAAATTCATAGGAACCTGCTGAAGGCACACATGGAAAAGCAGCAGAGTCAGGAAGAGGGCTCAGCTGTACCTTCTCCAAACCCAGCCTGGCACTGCTTCAACAGATGAAGCTGGTATCAGTTGCCTCAAGCCTCCTCTGCATTTGATCACTAGTCTTGGTTTAGTGATGATCAAGCTCTTTCTTAGATTTTCTATTCCTTCTGCACTCTCTTTAAATGGATGGGAGAGGATAATGTCAATGTGCTTGATTTTTAACTAGACTAACCACAGCTGTTGAGAGTTAAACCCGTTCCAAAATGACCCCTGACTCTGGTGCCAACCATGGCTGACGGTTACCACAAGTGGAAAAACAATACCTCATTTCAAGAGGGTGACAGATCAGTTTCTAAAAGAGTGATCATCTGAAATCTGCCCAGAGCTCTGAAATGGACCCAAATCCATCAGCTCAGGACTTCAGTCAGTCAAGTCAGCACAGAGCTGAAGCAGTCCCATTGATTCACAGACACTGTAGATCCAGCCTTCTGAAAGAGCAGATTTTCCAAGTATTTTCTGTAATTGCTCTTGTTTCAGAGCCCAGACCCCCGGGGTTAACAGCCTGTTTAACTCTCAGTGTTATCTGATCTGGTACTCTAGAACTGGAATCAAAAGATGAAATCATCTACATGGTGCTCGCCTGGATGCCACCTGTAGTTGCCAAAGGCTGTTGAGGTGATCCTGGTTCTGCTTCAGCATCAGAGTTCTCTCCATTGCCATCCTTGTCCTGCTCCTTGCAGGAACAGCATGGCCAACTGCAGGACTTGAGCCTTGCCTTCTCTTCTGCTCCCCACTGCATCAAAATTAAATGCATAGTGCAAAATCCTTGACCTTCTGCATGTGCAGCACTGAAGGACTTACCTGCGAGTCTGTAGGATCTGCAGAGCCTCAGGAGGAGGGAGTAAAGAGGCAGGGAGTCAATCAGGTCAACCAGCAAGTGGATCAGGCCTTGCACAATCACCACCAGCAAACGGAGCTGCAGAGAAACAGAGTAGTAAGAAAATGTGGGAGAAACAGGAGGAGCAACACTTGCAAAGTCATGAGCTGATCTGCAACCCCTGTGCTAAGCTAAAGCCTGCATTTCTTGGTGCTGCCAAGCTTATCTAAAAAGAGAAGGCTGAAAAAAAAGATGTTGAAACCATGTGATGGCCACTGTCTGTGGAAAATGTTGTTCCAGGCAGATCTCAGAGAGGACTTGTCACACTGAGGGAGAAAGAAAGAAGTCCAACCCTCTAAGCAAAGCCTGCCTGAAAGCATTTAATGCAGCCAGCTGATGTCTTGAAAAAAAACAGTTCTGGATCAAACTGGAGGGGCCATCACCCCAGATGTGGGATGGAAAAACAGAGAACATTACTCCTGAGTGAAAGAGAGGAACAGCTTGTCCTGCTAACCAGGATTTGCTCAGAATTCCCTTTGGAGAAACACAAACACGTAACCTGAATTCCACTTGCTTGGCCTCCTAGGCTGGCTGAGAACCCTTCCTGGAACACCCAGACAGATTTCTGTTTTCTTTCTGGATGACAGGAACTGCTCAGGAAAGCATTTTTTAATATCTAGATCTCAGGATATGACTGGCTTCAAGGGTTAAACCTTACCAGGGTGAACACCAAATAATACAGTGCAGTCGTAGGCAGGAGGAACAGCAGGATTGTAAACAGCAGAGTGCCAATAAATAACTAGGGGGGGGAAAGAAACACAAATAATCATTAGCAGAGCAATGGTACAATAAAAGGAAAACAAAAGAATGGAAATCTGTGAGACAATGACAGTTTGCAAGACTCCTCAATGTGTTTTGGTTTTTTTTTTCCACTCCAGATGTTGTTACCTTGAATATTTTCAGCACTTGTCTCTCTGGGCATTTTTAGAAGGCTCCCTATTACAGGAGTATGTTTGGAAAGATAAATAAGCTGGATCCTGACAGCATTTTTCATTTATAGACAGTATTGAAGATTTCCTCTTTCAGGCCAGCTTCCTCAGGAACAAGACTGACATGATCTTGCCATTTGTCCACTCCCTGTCCCTTTAAATTTTATAGCCATTGGCCAGTTTAAAAAAATAAATAAATTGTGGAAGTAGTAGAATTAGTAGAAATTTTGTAGAAAAGTATTTTTTTTATTTCTCCTTCTTTTAGCAGAACAAGCACCTGCTGAAAAGCTGACAAAATCTGCTTGATAAACACTCCCAGAAGCAGCAGGAGCAGCTGGCTGGGTCAGTCCAGCCACAGCACTGCTGCCTTTTGCTCAATGGGAGGGTAGAAAAGAAGCTGGAGTTGGAGGGAGCAATATGCAGAGGATGAAGGAGAAAAGTCCATAGGAAAGCAGGTGTCATCAGCTCCACTGCCCACAAAAAAAAAGCTGTTTTTATTCTGGGCCAGCCCAGTTGGCTTAAGTCTAAGTAATTCCAACTGGAAGAAACTGGGATTTATGACAAATAGGGATCTGACTCTTTGATTTTCAGTCCCCACTTCCAGAACAGAGAAGCCACAGGCCCAGAGGTCACTGCTGTTTCTGCAAAAAGAGACTGTGGCTGTGGTGCACTGTGGCAGAAAACAGCCCAGATGGCCGTGCCACAGAGGTGCATCCACACCCCAGCTTTATGCACACAACCAGCAACAGATCATCCTTCATTTTCTCCACAGCAGCTGATTCTCCTCTGCCCTGTCACTCCACTGCAGCTGCTTAACATCACCCAAAGTCTTCTAAGGTCTGCTTTGAGTGTCTCAACGACAGAATCCCCACTGGCTTCCAGAGCAGCAGGGTGAAGCCTGAAGTGCCAAACCAATTCTCCTCATAAGACACAGGGCCAGAGCCCTGTTGCAAACACTCTGCCTGGCACAGAGGCTTGAAATCACCAAAGACACAGAAAATCAGCTCCTCTGCTGTGGTGTAAGAAGGCTGGCTGTCACAAGAGGGGCACTGCCCTTCTGGGTTACCAACTATTACTGTGTTATTTCAGTGCTGTTTGCAGCAGAGCAGTGTGGGTGCTGCCCAATTTTGCAGGGCATTTCAGAAATTTAAAGGAGCTTACAGTGCCTGAGCACAAAAAAAAACCTGCCTCTGCTGCTTGGGTGAGACTGTATGGGTCAGGCTCCAGCACAGTGAATGAAACAGGGCCTGTGAACAGCCAGGCTGGCACGGCTGTTACTGTGGCAACACTGCTGGGCACTGCTTTTTCAGCTGCCTCCCTCCCTCCCCCATGCCCATTTCCACACTCCAGGAGCTGGCAGCCCTGCAGTTCACCAGGGAGCCTTGCAGGTGCTCAGCACTTGCCAGAATTAGGCCCCCTGAAGGTGCAGAGCAGTGCGGGGGGGGGCTGCAGAACAGCTGTGGATGCAGAGTGCCGGGGCCTGAATTTGTTTGGGGCACCACAAAGCTATTTAAAAGTCATTACAAAAAAGGAATTGGAACTTGGTATGGATCGGCAACTCATGAATCATTATCTTGAGGAATTGGGAAGACACCTATAAACATGACAGGGGGCTGGAGCCAGGTGAGGTCGGTCTCTTCTCCCAAATAACAAGTGACAGGACAAGGGGAAACGGCCTCAAGCTGCACCAGGTTGCACATGGGGGGGAATTTTTATCCTGCAAAGGCTGGCCCAGGCTGCCCAGGGCAGGGGTGGAGTCCCCATCCCTGGAGGGGTTTCCAAGCTGTGGAGATGTGGTGTGGAAGTGTCCAAAGGCAGGTGAATGTGTGTTTGAGCTGGTTCAGTGGGACCAGTCCCTGCTCACGGCAGAGGGCTGCAACTGGACCCAAACCATTGCATGATTCCTATAAACCCTCACTTGACCTGACTCTCAATATTCACAGACAGCAGGCTGGGCTTGTGTTCATAGATATTAGGGGTTGGAAGGGACCTAGAGAGCCTCTGGCACTTCAGCACTACCTGGTCCAGGTCGTAGGAGCAGGAATCCACCCGCTGCCGGAGGACGTTCCACTTCTTCCCTCGGAACAAGCGCCACAGAGAGGCCAGCCCGTAAATCTTCAGGCAGTAGAGCCTGAGCAGAGAGAAGAGCCCCTGCATCAGAGCTGCGTGGTCCTGAACCCCAACACAAAGCAGCTGCCAGCACCCCAACCCCGGGCCCACCCGCCCACCGATGCCACGGGGCTCGGAGCAGCGGGAGAGAGGGGCAGGTCAAGGAGATCCGGCAGTAAGCGCAGAATCCTGCCAATGGCTGGGGAGAGGGAGCTGCAGAGATCACCCAGCCCAGCCCCTGCTCAGAGCAGGGACAGCTGCACATAGAGCAGGCTGCTCAGAGCCTCCTCCAGCCCCACCTGGAATGGCTTCAGGGATGGGGCCTCAACCACCTCCCTGGGGAGCCTGTGCCACTGATCCACCACCCTCAAGGGAAAGAACTTCTTCCTGAGATCCAGTCTAAATCTACTCTTCAATTTAAACCCATTACCTCTCATCCTTTCACTCCAGGCCCTTGGAAACAGCCCCTCTCCAGGCTTTGGAGCAGCTCCCTTCAGGTGCTGGAAGGTGCTCTAAGGTCTCCCCGGAGCCTTCTCTTCTCCAGGCTGGACAACCCCAGCTCCTTCAGCCTGTCCCCACAGCAGAGCTGTTCCAGCCTCTGAGCATCTCTGTGGCCTCCTCTGGCCCTGCTCCATCAGCTCCATGTCCCTGCTGTGCTGAGGGCTCCAGAGCTGGACACAGGGTTCCAGGGGAGCTCTGCCCAGAGCAGAGCAGAAGAATCCCCTCTCTCCATCTGCTGCCCACACTGCTCCTGATGCAGCCCAGGATGGATTGGCTGCACCCTGGCTGCTCATGGCAGCTGCTCCCCTCTCTGCAACCCCAAGTTCCTTTCTGCAGGGCTGCTCTGTCCCCACATCCCCCAGCCTGGACAGATAGTGGGGATTGTTCCAGGGGCAGCACCCTGCACTCGCTCTTGTTGAACCTCCTGAGGTTACCTGGTACCTGGTACAGCAGGGGCAGTGCAGTGCCAGCAGCAAGATAAAAGAGCTGCTCTGTACTTCTAACCAACAGCCAGGGCAGGTGGCCTGTCTCCCTGTAGCTCACCAGGGAGAAGGAACCAGCTGAGAAAACACTTTTCCTATTTCCATTCAATTCTCTGCAGAATTAGGAGGGGCAAGGCCACTCCTCACAGCCCCAAAGAGAAATGCAGATAATTACAGTTGCTGGGAAGTGACTCCCCATTACTGACTCATCAACTTGTATCTCAGTATTCCTGATTATTCCCTAAAGTACCCATAACTAAAGTTGACTTGTTCTTCCATGGTGTGCAAAGGGAAGCCTGGGGAGGAACATGACCATTCTGTACTTCATAAGCCAGGAGTTTATTTACTTATTACCTTGTCTCCCATCTCCTTGGCAAAACCAGCTACTCCCCAGTGGCCTGGGTGACTGCTTGCTGCAGCATGTGCTAAAGGAGGGCAGGAACAGGCCACCTTGGTGGGCAGTGCTTGCATGGGAACTCAGCCATGGCCTGGATGTGCCCCAGAGCCCCCTGTTCTTCCACAAGCTCCCTCTGAGCCTCTGCCCAGCTCTCAGGCCATGAGGGTCCAGACAGTGACACCAGAATGGTGTCCCAGATATTCTGTAACCCCAGACCTGCCATCCATCCTCCACAATGCAGACCTTTGAATCAGGGTCTCCTGGGGCTTCTCCAGAGCTACAGGGGTTCCCCTTTCTGCCTCCTCTCCTCCAGTTCTCAAAACTACCAGTGTAAGGTACAACTGAAGATAGCAGTATAAGGTTGAATTAAAGGGATGGGGTGAACTGTTCTATTTTTTCCAGGTCAGTAATTCAGCATTTCAATGCAGGAGAACTGCATTGTTTGTACTACTGTTTCTAGGTGTGTAAAAGAGTGCATCCAATTAATTGCTGGTTAAACTGTGAATTCAAGAGACTTACCACCAGGATGGAATGCTCCACAAACTACAGATACAGCCTGAGTGGCCCTTCTTGTCAAACACACCCAAGACAGAGCCAAGAGAGGTCAACCCTCAGCTCACCTGGCTCCGTAGACGTAGAAGCAGTAGATGTGGAAGGTCAGAAGTGCAATGATGTCAGAAAGGATGCAGAGAGCCACGGTCAAGCCCAGGCAAGCTGAGAGACCAACATACCAGAGGATCATCTCAATGAACGGGGACATCAGGTGGATGTAGCCTGGAGGACATGGCAGAGGGTCAGTATTTGGCTGAGCCATCTTGCTGCTGANTTGTTCCACACATGATCTGCTTTTCTAGCTCTGTGCTCAAGTCCATATTGCAATGTTTAATCAACCTTTACTGCAACCATTCCCCTTGCCTTGCTACTCCCACACAAACCACCCCATGTGGCTCTTGTCAAATGGACCAGCGTGGGGCACAGAGCCTCTTTCATCACCAAAGCAGAGCAAAGGCCCAGAAACAAGGCCATGCTTGACTGGTGTCACAACTAGAGAGTCCATGTCCCTCATGACTGTGCTCTTTCACCAAGACAACCTATCAAGGACAGTAGGGCTTGAAAGAATTGCACCAAGATGAAGTCAGTGATAGGACAGGGTTGTCATTTGCAGCTCCTCAACCCTCTCCCACCAGCTGCCTCTTTCTGTGGCAGAGCCTAACAAGAGCTGAAGCCTTCCCTGGGATGCTCACCACTAATGGCACCAAGTCAGGAAGCTCCACTGGGATCTGCACTTCTTGCAAAGCACCAGGACAAGCACTTTGTTTAAGATGCATGACTTCCTTGTGTGGGAATCCAGCTTTGGCTTGAGTTCCCACAGCAGGCAGACTCACAGACAAGTCTGCACTTGCAGCAGAGCATTTTGATTCCTTATTCACCTCTAGGCAAACATGAAAGAGAGAGGCTGAGAAGTTGAAACAATTGCACTTACTAATCCAAAGATGGATGTGGTAAAGGAAGAAACGTCCCAAAACCTGATCCAAAGCTCTGTTCATCTTCAGTCCAGCTGGGGCTCCCATCAGCCACTGGAGCAGGTCCTGGAGCTCTTCAGCTACATGCTGCAAGGCACCAGAGATCCAAAACTGATGTGCTGCCCAGCTCCAGTGCACTGCACATGGAAGCAAGGCCCCTGAGATCCAAAACTGACTGTGCTGCCCAGCTCCAGTGCACTGCACCTCCCCTCCCCAAGAATTCTTCTCACCCCCTGCAAAGCAATGGAAAATAACCCCCCAAGGATGACTCTACAGACAAGCAGTTGGATCAGAAATGCACCTTTATGGACTCTCTGCTGAATGCAAACCTAGCAGCAGAGAGGCAGCTGAACTGCACTGGTCTCAGTGTTGAGTGCTGGTACTTGGCCACCTCTGGCAGGTTTACCAGTGTGACTTCTTGGTAAGGAGGGCACAAATCAGCTGCTTTGGACAGTGACCTGAAGAGTCAGAACTGAGCAAGCAATCTCACTGTGGGGAAGGCTGCCAGGGTTTGAACAGGGGGCAGTTGGCAAAGCACTCACGGGCAAAAAAAAAATGAATTTTTTACAAATAACCTGTGCTGTTTACAGCAGGGTAGAGAACGTGATGATATAAATGTCTTTTGTACCACAAGACAAACCTCTGTGGTGGACTAGGCAAGATCAATGATGTTGTGCAGCACTCCTCTTGCCTACTGCATCTCTCTGCAGGCTTCATGGAGAGACTCCCCCAGCACCCCAGTGAAACAGAAACCCTCTGAATCGTTGAGAAAAGCCAAATGGGGCTCATCCCCAAATCACTGAGGGCTCTGCCTCAGCATTTCTGGGACTTGAACCCCAGGCTGATGTTATCTACTGCTCTTCTCTCTCCACACTGCTGCTGTGACAGAGGTGGCCTTCGTGGTCTCAGGGCAGAAGAAGGGGTGGCTCTGCTCCTTTTTTTGTTTGCACCTGCCCTATTCACCTCAGCTGAAACCAGATGTGAAGTCCATTTCCCAGGCTGAGAGTGGGAGCCTCTCTCAAACAGGTGGGGAATGTACCTGGCAGAGGTGACCTCACAT
>VYZU01025766.1:0-15299 GCA_013401355.1 Ceyx cyanopectus | reverse complement strand
CATGAGCATAACGGTAGGCAACCAGCCACACCTTTGCTTCTCCTTGTTACAGCATTAGGGAATTCAGAGCTTTACAATTCCCTGCTGGCAAAGGGTTTTTGTCTTACTGGCACATCAACTCCATTCTGGCCTGCCATGTATTTTAGTCTAGCTGACAACATTTGTATGCCCATAGAATCAATCAACAGCCTCTGATTCTACTGAAGTTATGCTAAAATCTGCAACTCGCCATTCCAAAGTTTCTGATTTGCCACTGCCTTTTATGTGGGCTGTAGGAATTCACCTTCACGGTCACAGATTGCACAGAAACTTCTGTACACCCATTTCCAAGCTGTCCTGGAAAATGCTGGGAGACAGCTACCTGCTGGTTTGCTCACCTGCAGCTCAGGCTGTAACACAGGCCAGGTGGATGGCTACACCCTAAAGCCTGGGCACCTGCAGATGATCACCCAGCACAGGCCCTGGCTGGGCTGAGTAGGATCAGCTGGGGGAACACTCTCCTGGCCAGCAGGGAGGATCCAGCCCAGCAGTGAGTCTGGGTGGAGCCAGGCAAAAAGAAATGCTCCCAAAGGACCTAGGGGCACTGGGCAGAAGCTCTGAGGGTATAGGAGACCATGGAAGACTGGTGGACTGAGAACAAAGGTGTACAAGTTTTTCCTGCAGTGCTTCTCTCCTGGAAGGACCAGTCCCCCAAAGGCCACAGGAGATGTGCTTCCTGATGCTTATTTTTGAATCAGTCTCACCTGGCAGGTAAGGTTTTCTGAATGGTTAGCCAGTTCAATTTAAATGTTGCTTCTTCTGTAGTAAATTGGTGAAGCTAAAAAAGCAGACATGATTTGGTGGTACAGAATGGGGTTTGGAAAGGTTGCTGCAGACTTAAAAGCCACCTTAGGACAGCATCAAGTGAATCCTGAAGTTATGTAACTGGAGGTTAAGAATGTTTTTAAAGCTCTTCATATGTTTAAAGGACTTCTTGAACTTTGTATCACAGAGAAGCTTAACCAAAAGTGTGTTTCCTATCATTTTTGTGCTATCCTTCTGGCCCCAGGTAACAGCCATGGCAACTGAATGCCTCTAGATACCCTGGCTTTAGAAAGTATTTTCCTGTTTTCTGAAGCTAGTTTTAAATTATGTGACGTAATGAAACAGCACAGATATGTCAGTGTGGGGGTTTTGCTTTTTTCTTTTTTTTTAGTTGATGTTTCTGTTCTTTTGGTAGACTTTGTAAAAGAGTAGCTCTATCAAAAGTGTAGAATGTATTGCTTTCAGTGTACATTGCTTGCTTCTGGCTTATTACTTCTATCTTATATTTCACTGAAATTCAAACAAACACAGCCTTACCATACCAAGTAATACTAAAATGAAGGGGATAGGGTGGGAATCCTTTAAACATCAACAAAGAGGGGAGAACTTAGCATTATTTCTGTCTTTGGATTGAAAAAATGGCTTTAAAAAGAGAAAGCAATGTCAAAGGGAACTTAAGTCCAGCAGACTTTTTCTTTTTTTTTTTTCAGCATAAAAATTATTTTTTCAAACTCTTTATTGCTCTCATCTGAGCATTACATTACATTTGTTTGAATAACTAGATGTATAAATAATAAACATTTTGTAAATCTTCATCTGAAGTAGTGATATCAAAGGCAACTCTTTGAATGGTGACAGGGGCCCCTCTCCCGATGGCCTTCTTCTGCCAGGTCTTCTCCAGATGCTTTGCTGATTCCCTAGAGCCACTTTCAGTCCATTGAAGGTTCTAGTTAAAGAAAGAAGTTTAAATGTTTTAATTGAGTTTTTGGAGTAGCACTAAATTAAAACTGTACATCTTCCAGATTTTCACTGCTCTGTTATTTAAGCTTCAAAGTTAATTCACTGAAGAACTATTCATAATTTACAGCTTGACTATTTTCCTTATTTGAGTTTTAGAGGCAAGTGGAAGAGACAGATGTTATGAGCAGAGTGTACATGTATGTATTGTTTGTGAAAAACACCCAGAAGCAAGGTGTTCAAGCCTGTTAGGTTAGTGGGCTTCTGCTTTGGAAACACCTGGAGACATCTGAAAGGTGGTCAACCTTTTGGAAGGTCAACCATTTAAAACATTATGTATCTGGTATCTAAAGCTTTGTGAAATCTTGCCTTCCTGGGGCTCTAGTCCCAGTTTTCATCCACAGAGCAGTCACTTCATAAATATTTCTGTTTACCAGTACGTGTACTTCAGTCGTAGCAGTGAAGAGTCAGTCTATAGATTAAAAGTTAACTCTTGCATCTCTATTTTTCCCTAAATTTTCTGAAACTGGTGGTGGTATGACATCATGGGACTGGGGCACAGAGGTGGGGGGAGGTTATGAGATGTGAACTCCTGTGTTCAGGAACTAGGTTCCAATCATAAAGTCCTTGATTGTTGCAAGTAGGGCAGGTGCCTGTGTAATACCCCATCCACGTTAATGGGATTCTGTAGCGGTCGATGAAGCTGCATTTGTACATCAGCACCATAGGATCAGAGCCTGACATTTCTCCTGGAGAAAAGGAGTTGAGTCTCTCTGTAATGCTAACGCTTTCTCCTTGCTGCTATCTAAGCCTAATTTGATCAAACTGGTGGAAAAGATACTGAGGGCTATTAAACCTCCTCAGCTACCCAGGCCAAATGACCTGTGCTTTCTCGCACTCGTGGAAATATTACAAGCTGAGCTTTATTATTTGCTGGATTAGAAATAATTAAAAAGAGTAAGAAAATTATTTTAATTTTAAAGTGTCAATTTAGGAAGGCTTTTAAAAATACTCTTTATAAGAAAGAGCAAATGCATAGCATTACGGATTAGTTTAAAACATTGAGTAAAAGAATCCATTATTTTAATTAGTTTTCCAAATTGCTGGCAAAAAAATAACAGAGAGATGCTGTCTGCAGAGAGGTAAATGCTTCCTTGTAATTGTTTTTGGATTTTGCTCTAACCTTTAATGAATTTATTATTGTAATGACAAGAACATTATTTTTATTCCTGCACTTATGTGAGGGAAGTTCACGGGAAAGAGCGAGGCATCTGGGAACTCAGCAGAGTTCTGCTTTGACAAATGACCTCATTGTCCACATTGACAAACACCGACTGTACTGACAAATGACCAAACCCCAGATGTTTGTGTTGCATACAGCTCTGATCGAAGCCACCACTACTTACAACTGCCTGTTGCTTGCTGCCCCTTTTCTGCAGCTCTGCTGGGGAGCTGTTAGCGTGAGCTCTGCCTCAGCTGCTTCAAATAAAATGAGCCAGGAAAACTCTCATGGAATATTTCAGTGGTCTACACTAGCTTGGCTGGTTGTGCCTGACTCGGAAGAGCCAAGCTCTTTTACAAACTGCTTCTGTGGGAGCAGCAGAATGGCAGTGATCCTTCCAGCTTAGGCAGCTGACATACACTGCCAGCCTGGGTGACCATGGTGTGTCATGAGAGAAAAATACATTTCCATTTGTTCTACTGACCTGCCTTCCCCAGTAGCATTTAAATACCATTCACATTACCCGCTTCCCTGAGGTGGAAATTCTCAAACCTGCAGGCACCACACTTTTAGCAAAGCAGTAGTGACTTGCTCCTCTGTTTCCAGCAAATGCCTTCTGTGTGAAGGCAACACCGTGTGAAGCACTGTCCTAACGATTCCTCCAAGCGTTTGCTCCTGGTTGATTGCCACAGGGATAGAGACCTGTCCAAATTATACCTACTGAGTTGAGAGTGCAGTGTAACAGGAGTTTAGCTTGTGCCTTCCCGGGGATTTTGTGTGTACATACACCACATAACCTGCAGCTATATTTCATCAGGGGAGTAGGCAGGATTTTTCTGAAAGGGACACTGATGTCCAGGTAAACTAGAGAGGAAGGAGGCCTGAGAGAATCTTCTGCATCACCCATGGAAGCAGGAAGGTGAACCATGAAAGGGGCACCAGGTCAGCTGAAATGGGAAGCAGAAGGAGCAGGCAGTGGGCACCAGTACTTTTATCTGAGAAGAGAGGATGCTCCAATTTCTAAAACACATCTTCTGTATACCACTGCATTATATGCATTTAGAGCAGTGTAGCACAGCATTATACAGCAGTATAGTACAGCAATATACCACTGCCTTTCTTGTTCTGTGACTGGAGGCAAACCACAGTGCCTTCACATGTGTCTTGAAAGATGTGAGAAAGGCAGCAGAACGTGTGAAAGTGAATGACAGAGGAAGGTCAATCCCCGAGACTCCCTTCTTGTTAAAATATGGGCTTAGTTTTAAAAGTGTCCATGAACAAGGAGTACTTTGCTCTGAAAATAAATTCTGAAATTGCCTTGTGCCATGCAAAATGATAGTGTAACTAACGCTGGCCTTAATGCAAATTCACTGAAATCTCTGCTAAGTTTCCCAATGGCTGCTTTGCAATAAAGCAAATAATTGTACAGGGAAAAGTCTTTTCATATTCCTTTGAGTATTCACATAAGCACCAAATGAAACCCAGCTATGCCATGGATATTCTCAGTTTAAATGTACTCTTGTAATTTTAGGGTTTTTATTGATTTTTTGTCTTCTTAAATATTACAAATGTTCATTGGTAAGTAATTCTCTCATATTAAAAAAACCCACATTGGTTTGGGTATAAATGTTATCCTGCAGGTTTCAGAGAGAATTGCTGTCTGGGGGAAGGGCGGAGTAGACTTACAATACTGGAGAAGGGGACACAGCTAATATGACAAGGGGGAAATTGATAGTAAAGTACTGTGTGCATGAGAGAAATCTGTTTAGTGTTGGTCCTGTTGGTTTTGCCCTGTGGCCAATCCCTGGAGCACTGGCTTTTTTTCCCATGCTGTTCAGTGCAAGGTCAATGATCACTAAAGCACTGTGTCTGTGATTTTCCTGCTAAGTCCCCCATTCTTACCTCAGTTGCTTCTCTCTGAACTCTGTTCTGCAGCCTCCTGCCTACCCTGTTCATCCAGCTCATGTTTTGATGCCTGTAGGTGATTCCTGCCCTTCACAAATGACGTGGATGACCGTAATTTTTTTCTTTCCCATTCTTGCCTATTCATTACTTTATTTAGGTCTTTTGACAATGATTCAGAACAAGCAGTCGTAGTACAGATCATTACAAGTCCTGAAAACAAAGCATGTCAGAAATTAATTCAATGCAAATAGTCTTTCTGTGGGAATAACTCTCCTTGCCTCAAAGCAATTTGCAGCCTTTCTTTGTGTTTATTGATTTTTTTTCCTTCCAGTGTTACTCTGCCCTGTCATGATGTCCTGTTATTCTTGCACTGTGTTTTGACCTAATTTAGGACAATATTCTGTAAGTCTGAATGCAGATATTCAGGTGTGATACCAGAGAGTAGAGCTTATTCCTGAGACTACTCATTACAATGTGTTACAGAGCTCACAGCATGCTTTGCTTCTTGCAAACTGTGTCAGTATTAGGGGGTAGCCATACTGCAATTACTTCTGTGCAGTATGAATTTCTCTCATATTCCAGCTCCTAAAGGATCAAGGGGCAAGGACACATGTTTTGTTACTGGATAGTAAAATACCATTCACATACTGGGTAGGTATAAATAATAGATTACAACCCTTCCATTACTTTTTCCCACACTAACTAGGACTGCTCTGTATCTATAGTCATGTATGTCTTCTTTGGTCCTCTTATGGTGACAGAATTACTTATCTTTTTGGTTCACTAACCTTAATAATATGCAAGGAGACATTTGGAAACATAAGTGCATTTCTAAGCATACACAGCATATCATTACTCTGCAACTGATTTCACAGAGCATCTGTAATGTGTGGTATCACAAATGCTCCGCTGAGACCGAATGTTAGAAGAGGAAGAGGGTTTTACACTGACATTAAGTTGAGGAGAAATGGGAGTCACAGGAACGGAAGAGTAATAAGAAAACAAGAGGATGAGCTTAGAAACTGCAAATAGATGAGCCTTGTAAAAGGCTAGAGGGAGAATATAGTCCTTTCTCATGTGAAGGAATAGTCTGAAAGCATCCTTTAGACCTTTAGAGATTGTCAAATGCACTGAGAGTAGTCAATAGGAAACTGCAATTTGCAGTTAGTATTAGACACATTTGCTACTTTCCATTTGAAGAAGCTCCAGAAAAGCTCTGATGGCAACCACTGTGTGTCCTGAGGCGTTTAGCAAGAGAGGGATGTCTCACTTCCAAACAGTCCCTGATTCACTACCCCCGAGCATGAAGAAATGAAAAATTGTCTGCAAGAGTGCGTGGCTCCTGTTGCTTCATTTGCACTCTGCTCAAGTCTCAAATCTATTAACGCAGCTCCAGGAAATCTTGAATTTCTAATGTCTGACTGCATTGAGTTTGCACTTGACTAATCAAGTCAAACATTGTCTGCTAACCAGATTTACAGGTGCGAACCTGTCAGCGTGTGGGGATAGGCCACGTAAGCATGCAAAGAGATTCAGATAGCTGCCCAGCAGTATCTGAAATTACAACCTGACCCAGAGAGCTGAGTATTGAATTCCAAGGCTTTGAGCACATTGATACAGGGAATGAGTGAGTTGCCCGTATTTCCTTCTGCATACTGTGCTTCTGATAACTGGTACTTCAAAAATTCTGTTCCTTGAAAAAAAAACTCCACAATCTTCAAGTAGTCCATATTCTTGGATAATTTGTACTTCCAAGGAATATTACAGAAATGTTGTTTGATCTGTAAGGCATTGAGAAGATCCCCCATCTATAAGCAAAATTATTAGATATGGTTCTGGGTAAAATATAGTTCTAAAAAATGTTCTTGAGTGTAGCTGTGATTCTGCTAGATGGACTAACCTTAGAGATGAGGGAGGATAAAAGACTGCCCCTCCATATTTATCAAAGGTGGGAAGGGTTCATCTATAGAATACATACATAGAATAACATAGCCTATAGTCCACCTTGGTTTGCTTTATTCTTTCATTCTGCTGCTTTTAAAGCTTTTAAAGCATCTAAAGCTGCTATTTCCTGCAGTAAAAAGGAGTTCTTGCTCTTAGAACTGATGGTAATATTTAAGTAGTGAATTCTTGCAACATAGGCTATTAGCAGTCCAGGAAGATCCTACAGGTGGTGGCAAGGGCCTGCCATCATAGAGATCAAGAGATAAAGATGGATGTGGATCAAACCACATTCCCTGTGTGCTCTGTCTGGAAGTCTAGCTTACCACTGGCAGAGACTGCAGTAGAACAGGGCCACCCTTTGCACAGTCAATGGGAAGGTTCTTCTACTGCAAACTGTAAAACCTGAACATTACTACTTTCAAGAACAGTTTAAACAGCATCCATGCTTTGCCCATGACAACATTTTATGGAGCTTTTTTACATAGAGAATTTAGTCTGCTGAGCTCTGAGAGATTTAAGTGTCTCCTCTTGGAACCTTATAGATTACAAGTTTAATTGAGAAAGTCTGAGTATAAACTGATCCCAATAATTATTATGACTAATTACATTTCTCTTTTTATAATCAACAAACTCTGAAATATTTTATATATTAGATGTTTGCCCATAGTTCCAATGAACAATAAAATATGTTTTCTGGAGACAAGAATAACAATTCTATTTAAAGGACTATTAAAGTCTGATACCACAGTTAATATTATTTTTTGTGTAATTATTTGAAGGCTTTTTTTGCTAAGGTTTTTTGGTTTTTTGGGGGAGGGAAGCTTGTAGAAAACTGAATGTTGCTACTGCCTGTTTCCTATTTCTTCATAGCATTTCAGCAGGGAAAGGGGAGTAATTAAGTAAATCTTATTTCGTTTCCATACATAAATTATATAAAGTGCTTGTCTGCTGCTTTTTCCAGTTTCTGACATGATGAGGGAGAGACCTATACAAATTTGTGGGTAGTAACAAGTTCATATTTAAAAGTAAATACACTCTTGATACAGAAAAACTGTAATGCATTTTTAATATTCATAGCCTTATAGATTATGCACCTCTATTAATTTAATAATGTTGCAGAAGTGTGAGGAAACACTTGACCTGTGATGGCCAAGCAATCCCTACTGAAATAGCTCAGTAATAAGGCAATTAATTTATTATCAATAATTACTATGGACACTGTAAAAATCATGCTTTGTAGAAGTGTTTCTTGACTATATTAACTGTAATTGCAGCTAGCTAAAATTCTTTGAGGACTAAAATTTCCTTACAGTGTTTTTCCTTTCTGTTGGTTGTTGGTTTGTTTTGGTTTCGTTGGGTTTTTTTATGCTCAATAATGAGATTGTCTGAGTTTTTGCTTTTTTTTTTCCAGCACTCTATTCACTATTTGCACAGGTTCCCTTTTTTTTTTTTTTTTTTTTTCTGAAAAGAGGGTTAACCAGATATAATTTCCCCACAGCTACAGTTTTCCTCTTGATGCTGTAACAACAGAGACACAGTCATTCCTAGAATATCTGTTGCTAGTCTTCAGAAGTCTTTTCTGCTTATTTGGAAGGGGAGATCAAAAAGAAGTAATATGAACTATACTGAAGGTGAATATAAAATCCAGAGTACCTGCTACCTGAACTAATACATGACACTCAACGACTGTTCTTGCTTCACTGGTTTACTATAAACAGCTGAATCTTACAGTTTTAAGTGCACAAACTGAAAATGCTAAGCCAAATGAAATCCATGTGACAGGTACCTTACCTGGAATCATGGTGCCATGACCTAGAACTTCTTCATTGGTTTTACAATAGCTTTTGGCATCAATCATCTTTCTTTATAAAAGTAAACTTCTTATTTTTGTTGAAAGAACATGAAAATAGAATCCCTGCTTTTCTACAAGTCTTATCCCAAATTATTAATTTTTTTTTTAGCCCACTAATCTGTAATACAGTCTCGGAGTTTCTTGGTACTCAACTGGATTGTTTCTTTGTTATTCTGCTTTCCTATTTTTTTGTTTGTTGTGTGATAGTTCAATTGGGTGGAAATAATCTTGTTAATTTAGTGAATTGAAAAAAAAAAAAAGGCCAAGCAGCAGGTGAGAAGAATGAGTACTTGTACCTTTAGAATTTTTCTAACAATAAATCTCATATCAGCACAAACTTAAAATTTAACTCAAGCAGTGTATTTACTGCTTGATCTCTGCGAGGAGATCTTGATTTCTGCAAGGACCCTTCGTCCCTTTACAAAGACTAAGAGGAGAAGAGGTCTAAGAGGAGCAGAAAATCATTCAGTAGCCTATAGTGTAGAGTATATGATTGTGAGTGGGAAGCATAGAGGTGCACAGTGGGGATGGGTGTAACAGTTATGCTGGGTAGCTGCTAGGCTGGTGACCATTTGTGGATGCTAAAATGGCTACTGCTTGGAAGTTTCCTTCTCGTGGGATCGAGAAGATTCTCACCGGCTGTGTGACCTTGGTGGCGGCTGTTTGTAAAACAATAGAAAGATGTTTTGGTTATGGGTGTTGTGACACCTCAGCCAATCACCCAAGGGGGTGGCTGGCTTCTTGTCCAATTGTCTGGAGGTAAAAGGGTATAAAAAGAGCTGTAAATTAATAAAGAAAGGCTTCTTCGCATCGACATGAAGAAAGTCGTCTCTTCTCACTCTTTCTCCTTCTCCGGCTACTTCGAGATACACGACAACCATTCCCACCATGATTTAAACTGTTCCTCGTGTCTGTGTGCCAATGCCAAGGGCTGCTTTGACTTTTGCCATACAAGGTGATCGTGTGCTATCCCTGGGAAGATGGAGAAAAATGACAAGAATGAGCAAAGGTAGGGAATTACTTTAGATGAGAACTAACTACACTAGGATGGTTCTGTCTGGGGAAGCAGTGACTGAGGATTGTGACAATCCAGATCTGTGACACTGAGAACAGGAAAGTGGACAAGGAATCGTTGCATTTCCCCATTCAGTAGATAGGTGCTGCTACTAGAAATAGGGAATGGCTGTTGAAGGCAACAAGGAGATACTTAAAATGTTATCATTTGGATCTCCTCCTCATGTAGAAGTCAGAAGTTTATTTAAATTCCAAAACCGATTAGCTAGTTCCTACAAGAGGAGTTTGTGATGGTATCACTGGCTGTAAAAGTACCTGTGTTCTTATATTGTGCTCTATTGTGCTGTAGGCATCTGCTGTTGAGAGAGAGAGGATTGCATGCTAGACAGATTTCTGTTATGTTCTCTCGATGCTGCTCCTCTGAAAGTGCAATTGTAGCCTGCAGTTCAGATACATGATTGCAGCATGATGGTAACTACAACCTGGCAGGGTTTGACATAGGCAGCCGAGCCCATCAGGGATCCTGCATAATATTTGCAGCTGAAAGCTCTTACCTCCAGGGGCTGCAGTTAAGGCTCTGAATTGTAGTGCACCCCGGTGAATTCAATAGGCAAGCTGAGGCAGATCTAGCCAAGGAGAGCATAGCTGGCCTGCTACTCGCCAGGGCCTGCAGCCGCTTTAGCAGGGGGCAGAACTGCCTATGTGTCTGCACCCCAGCCAGCTCAATTCACAGCTTGCCACTGTAGCACAAACTTCCAGTAGCAATGCTGAAATGGGCTAAAGCACCAGCATGCATCGTGCTCTGCAGTAATCCATGGCAGAGAGGTGAATCCACACAAACACTGGGAATAGCATCCTAAATTGCTGCAGCCAGCTTTATCAGACTTCACCTGTCAGCTCCCTGAAAAGCATGACCTTGCCAGTGTGCCTTTTGCAGAAAAAGATCGTTACTGATGAGGAGTTTCAGTGTTGCTTCTGCTGTAGCTTGTAAAGTTTTAACTGCTCCAGGAAAAGGGCTAAGTCTTCATATTTTTGTTGTTTTTCATAGGCTGCTGACTTACCATTAAGTAACGTACAGCTTTTCTTTGTGCATTCCTATCCTTTACAGGCAATAATGTGGAACACTTTTTCCCAAAAACTAGGTGTATTTACCCACTGATCCTATTGTGCTTATAGATCAGCCATGGTTTTCTTTACCACATGATACCTTTTGGCCTCTTTAGATTGGAAAAAAGGAGACTGAGGGGGGACCTCATCAATGTTTATAAATATATAAAGGGTGAGTGCCAGGAGGATGGAGCCAGACTCTTCTCAGTGATGCCCAGTGACAGGACAAGGGGCAATGGGGGGAAGCTGAGGCACAGAAAGTTTCATGTAAATATGAGGAGGAATTTTTTCACAGTGAGGGTGACAGAGCTCTGGAACAGGCTTCCCCAGGGAGGTTGTGGAGTCTCCTTCTCTGGAGACATTCAAGACCTGCCTGGATCTGTTCCTGGGTGATTACTCTAGGTGATCCTGCTCTGGCAGGGGACTTGGACTAGACGATCTTTCAAGGTCCCTTCCAGCTCCTGACATTCTGTGATTCTGTGATACCTGGGAGCAGGCTAATAATTACTGTAGATTGTACTGTAAGTAGAATGTATGCTTTCAGTTCTCTTGCACATCATCAGTTTTCATCTGATTCTTGCAAGTATCTATAATGTAAAAATCCTCTTGGTTGATTTTTTAACCTCATGAGCTGATACCATATTTGAGAGAGAAAGAGTGCCAGAACCTCACTACAGGAGCTGTATATGTTTCTCTCCAGAATGAAATCCATTTGTTGTGATGCAGGTTTCAGAAGAGTCTTGAAGTTAATAAACCTTTTACATACGTTTTAGAAGCCATATTACAGGCTCAACATTTGTGACAAGGCAGGTTATGAATGAAAAGACATCACTATTAGACATGCACAATGCAAAGAGATTCTATTTCATATATTTTTCCAAGAAAGGCAATAATTCCTTAGCTGATCATATTTCTGTGTCTTTTTGGTTTGGTTTGGTTTGGTTTTTTTTGGTTGGTTGGTTGGTTTTGTTTTTTTTGTTTGTTGTTTTTTTTGTTTTTAACTATGAGGGGAGAAAAAATATCTCTGGTCATCTCTGCTCAAAGCTACATATCCTCATTTCCTGAATTGTCGGTCTCCTTGTTTTAGAACCCAAGCCATCAGTTGAGTGCATCACCTTGGGCAATTCCTTCAGTCTCACCTTCCTGTATCCCAAATGAACATAACAGTAACCTATCCACGGGATACTCATTTTATCCATACAAACGTGTTATTATCTACTCAGTATTTATCTTGTTATTGTAAAAGAGATTACATTAAATTTACGGTGCTTGGTGATAATTTGTGCAACTAATTAAAAACTGGGGTGGGTTGTACTGCTTTTTTAAATGCTTAATCAGTCACACAAACGCTACCTCCATTCATGAAAGCAAATGCTAAAATAAATAGCTTCTGATGATGTATGTTTTAAAATAATAAAAAGCCCAAAGAAGTCATCAACCTAATGTTAACATTGAGTATAAAACAGTTTGCTGAAACCAGG
The DNA here is from genome assembly GCA_013401355.1 of Ceyx cyanopectus. Lineage (NCBI taxonomy): Eukaryota > Metazoa > Chordata > Aves > Coraciiformes > Alcedinidae > Ceyx > Ceyx cyanopectus. Next base: position 3,013 of record VYZU01025766.1, on the reverse strand, counting down.
AAGCAATTAAAACGTACTGTTTTATAGAGTCCTTTATAGCAAGATAGTTTTTATAGGTCTATGTCTGCTTTTTTTGGAGGGTGAGCCACAGTTCAGTTTTGCCCAGGAAATAACAAATGATATTAAGCACACATCAAAAGTGCAGCTGTTTGCAGGAGGTAAGTGTGTGGTGTTGCTTTCTGGGGGAAGGAAGGAGTGAATAAATGCAGCATGTAAAGCTTGCCTGTACAGATTCATTAAGGAAGGGTCTTTTCTTTCAGGGCCTCCAGTGTACTCCAGTGCACACATCCATACTTCTTGTGCATACTGGCTCGTGCAGAGTGTCCTCCTCACACACAAGGCATGGTTTTGAAGTAGTGCCCTGTCCCAAAGCTAGACTCTCACTCACGTCACCTGGTTCTTAAGAGATGTGCTTTTCATTACTACTAAAAAATTGACAGCTGTGCTTCTCAAGATATATATAAGAATAAGGATAAATCTGATTATACTAATAAAAATTAAAATCACACATAAGCAGTAGACAAGATATAATTCCTTTTTATTTTTCCCCTTTAACAAATATGTCTTATCCATGTAGGGAGCCAGTGTTCTCTATGAATTTGTGCTTTTGGTCCATGCTTTGCTTGACAGGACCCCTGCAGGAACAAAAGGGCTTTGAAATGAGATCAGATATGGTATTGTAGCTGGATACGATATTGCTGTGCTGAAAGAGTCAGTGGCTGCTGTCAAGTAAGTCTGTGATCTCTAGGCCATGGCAGCTTGAGGTAAAAGTGTTCCAAACACCCCTAATTCTAGCTAAAGAGAAGGCTTGATTAAGCCCTTTTATACACATGACAGCTCGAAAGATCAGGAGCTTCCAACACTAGCAAAAGGCTTCATATTGGGGCCTGATTCAGATTTAGACTGTGTGCCATGAATTCTCCACCTACAGGTAGAGATATGAGGAGCTTGTTTGGCTTTAACAGGGAACAGAAGATAGGAGAGGACTTTCTGGGGCACATAACAGACTGGTAGGACAAACTTGGCAGTTGTGAGCGTGAATATCACCTGGGTTTGTTCTGGGTTTGGAGACACAGTTACTCAGTAAACCTGCATCAGAGAACAGAGCTGATTGCACCACTTCTTTCTCCTTTTAACTAAAGTGTTTCTTGGTTTCCTTTCACTGCCAGCACTAACATGTCCCCTGGGCCAAACAACATATGGAAATGTCAGAGCTTACTTATAAATTTTCTGACAATGAAAGAGTGTATCTGAATAATTTGTGCTAAAAATAATTAGAAATGTGTCTGTTGCTAGCAATTAGTCACTCCACATGAGATTTTTGGGGAGCCTCTAATAATCTTCACACAGAGTATTTTAGGGTTTCCACACTTTCTTTGCAATTAAAGCTTACTGAGCACAGTGCATTGTTGGTATTTGTGACCCTTAGAGAAAATGTTGATAGAAAATGCCTTATTTGTTGGTATAGAGTTCTGAAGTTTCCTCCTGCAGAGGCTGACACATTATATCCATTATAAAATGGATCTTCTCTCAAAATCATTGCCATTTCCTAATTTTACAATGAGACAGACACCTGCCCAAAAACTCAGAATGACTTCCAAAATTATTGCAATCAACCACTTTTCTCCATGAGACATGGATAACAGCTCTTCCAAACAAATATTTGTCACTGTCCCCATTTGCTCCTTGATGTTTCTCTCAAGCACATGGTGTCAAAAGCCACTGTTAATCCTTCCTGGAGGCACCTTTACTTTGCTGCCATTGCTTTGAGAGGAAAAAAAAAATAGGGGCAGTTTTTGAAAAACATCTTTTAAAAAGAAAGCAATTCTTTTTGAGCCCACTCTAAAGAAAAACTTATAAAGATGAAAAACCCAAATTAGGAAACAATTTCTTTAAAATCCTTCTTTAAAATAATCGCATACTCTGATGTAATCCTATGTTATTGATATATATTGCACTTTATCAGCTGTATGTATTGTCAAGCTTGGTGTTTTCTTACTACATNTTGCCCTCTACAACTACCTAAAAGGAGGTTGTAGTGAGGCTGGTGTTGGTCTCTTCTCTCAAATTAGTAATGATAGGACAAGGGGAAATGGCCTCAAGTTGCATCAAGGGAGGTTTAGATTGGATATTAGGAAGGAATTCTTCACTGAGAGGGTAGTTAGGCGCTGGAACAGGCTGCCCAGGGAGGTGGTGGAGTCACCGTCCCAGGAGGTGTTTAAAGAACGAATAGATGCAGCGCTTGAGGATATGGGGTAGTGCTTGGAGAAATGCTAGGACAAAGGTTGGACTTGATGACAATGGAGGTCCTTTCCAACCATAATGATTCTGTGATTCTGTATTAGGCAGTGTAGCCGTGTGCTACTAGATATTATTTACTGTTGTTTCCCAGGTACATTAAATCAAAGGTGTCTCATTGCAGGTCTGAAAGAAAGGAAGGAGGAAGAAATGGTGGCATAAATGAAAATTTCCTCCTTCCTTTCTTTCAGACCTGTAAAGAATGGGCTCATGCACGGTTAGTTAAGGCTACTATGAACTTCTGTAGAGGCATTCAAATAAAATTAATAGCAGTAGAGCAAATTATGTAGTAAAGTTTACTAAACAACTGAACTTTCTTCCTATATTTGTTCATAAAAATAGTTCAGTTGTTATAGAACAGGATAAATAAAAACCATATATAGTAAACATTATTTTCCATTATTATGTTTCACACTTGAGGTAACTAAATCTAACTTAAACCATTTTGTGATGACACTCATTTTCACTTCAGTTCCCAAACTGAAGCAAAGGCTCCATCCATTATGACTATGACTTTTTTTTTTAAGTAATTTCAATTTCAGAATTCTACACGCCCATTATTTAAAATTATAAGCATGAAAAACCATTAATTTCAGCTTCTTGACTTTCTGGAATATACTTTTTGCAACCAGCTCGGGCATGTTAAAGCAGAATCTAAATATATGACTTTCCTGCACCTGGGTAAGAATAAGAAATGACACCAGTACAGACTGGG
>VYZU01025765.1:0-10659 GCA_013401355.1 Ceyx cyanopectus | reverse complement strand
GAGCTCTGGCACCCTCACTGAAAGTCCTCAGAGCTCCAGTGCCAACACTGACAAACAGCACTGGATAAGCTTATGGCCTGAGTCTTTCAGCAGGCTTAGCATGTGTTCACAATTGTGTATCAAAATACTAAAAAAAGATAAAATTAAATATTTATATTCAATACATAACTGCAGTGGCTGCCAGCTGTGAATATATTATGCTTCTCCAGACCTGAGTTTTGAAGCCTGGAGACAGACATCAATGAAGTGAATGTGTAACTGGCAGTCAGTACAGCTGAAGAGTAGGGACTGTGCCCAGCAGCACACAGGCTTTTAGGGTTAGGAGATGGATTTTCTTTCTGTTCTCTGTCTTTTCATGATAGTGTCAGAATTCACCATCAGAGAGGTGAAGCCTGAGTCAACAGACAAAGCTTTCTGTGAGTGGGATTTGTTCCCAGAGTAGGCTGCCAGGCACAGTGCTGTGGAGAACGTGTCAAATAACTGAAGACTTTATGCACCCTAAGGTCTGAACTGAGCTTTACCATGGAAAAAACAATCTTTGTTCTTGGATGTTGCCATCCACCTTTCACTGAACTTGAAAAAGAAATTCCAACTGACATGTGGAATCATTTAGTTAACTTGAAATTAAAATATGATGGGATGCTACTTCTCTACACGTGCAGCTGGTACTGTTTGCTTTAATACAATTATACTGGGACCTACAGCAAAGGGGACATAAAACCTTGATACAGTGTGCAAATGACAAGTATTTATTGCTGTCTCAGCCTTGTGATCTAGCATTTCTATACTGTTCTTCAACTGCTGGCTGAAGTACAGAGTTTTTCAAAGCCTGAGTTAAAACACAAGACCTGCTTTTGAACACAGGATAAAAAGCTTTTTGGTTATTTTAAAACACTTTAGACCATACTTTTGAACAGTTAGAACTTCATGCTGTTTATAAAAGAAGTTTCATTATTCTTTCCAATTGTAGATTAGATTTTCCTGAATATAAGACAATTTTTTTCAAATTTGCACTATCTGCCTGTGATTCCAGTTCTTGTTTTGTCATGCAGTTATCCCTCTTGCATCCATAAACTGAACAACACAAAGATCTCTGAAGGTAAAACATGAATTCATTAAAAGGAGTTGCAAATGTATGATACAGTTGTGACGACATTGTTTAGAAGATTTTGCCTTACAACAGATCAGACAGGGTACATTTAGGGAGTAATTGCTGCTGTGCTGGAGAAATTTGCTTGTGACAGAAATAATGACATCCTCTTCCAGCTGGAACATGTTATTAAAATAGGTGAAGATAAGATGTAAAAGAAAGGGGTGTGTGATGTACATATTTAACAGGGTTAAATCTGTGTAGGATGGACTAGTAGAAAAAAAGTTAGGCCACACTGCTGCAGACATTTTTTATTATTTTTTTTTTTATAAAGACAAGTGGAGAAGAACAGCTGTGAACTCTGGACAAACACCATTCCCCTGGCCTTGCTTTGTATCTGCTGATAGTACAGTTTCTGGAGTTATAATATGTAAATACAAACTCTCATGCTGCTTTGTCTCCTGGTTGCTGAAAGAACAAAGATGTCAATATGATCTTTTCATGAAGGTGGACAGGAAATACAAAGTGCAGTAGCATAAGAAATTAATATATTGTTTTTATAAATAGGAGTGTGAGGCTCATGGATCAGTGAAGAGATCTTATTCTTCCTATTTATTAATTCTAACATGTTTTCTTTACATTTTCCAGGACTTGGTCCAGCTTATACTGGTGGTAAATCTGCAGGATGTCTTCACTTTGGAGGGATCCCAGTGACTGAGGTTTGAGGTGAGGAAAGACACCTGGCTACTCTTCCAAAACATGCTGCCATGTGAGCTATGCCTATCTCTGGAAAGCCACAGCAAACAGAAGGGGTGAGATACAACTACTAGAAATATTAAACTGTCCTTCTATGTGCTTGTGCCTGTTGTTTCCAGCACTGCCATATATCAGTTAACAGCCTCTTAGAGCAGCCCAGAGCTCCTTGGTGCATTTGGCTGTTCTGAAAGGAAGGAGTGGTGTGAACTCAAGAATGAAAGCAAGGACAAATACCTGAGGCAAAAGGACAAGATCTGTGAAATGCACTGGTAGGCTTCACAGAGGCTAATTGAGGAGGGCTAGTTGATCCTTCAAGTACATGACCTGAGAATCCCTCCAAGCTGAGTGGTTTTACAGTTGGTGGAGTGGTTTATAAGATGTTCTGAAGAAAAATCTTAATAAGCCTGAAATAAGTCACTTTTCCTTCTCCCTACTATTCTCCAGTTGTACAATAGCTCTTCAGCCTTTGAGGACACTTTTTTTCTCCTCTGCTCCAGGTTGAGAAATGCAACCTTGTGCTGTCCATACAAGTTCAACATCCCCTCTCTGCCATTAATCATCACTCCAGCTGTCATGTGAAACCAGAAGCTTCAGAGGAGCTGACAGGGAAGATATGGGAAAGTGATGCTTGTTTAGGATGATAAATATTGTTTCCTGTGATAGAAGATGGCTTTCCTGGTTCATATGAGAAACTCTGAGGCCTCTCTCAGCAATACTAGTGCAAGCAATATTTCTTACAACATAATATCTACAGAAGGAGCAACAGTTTTGACCCCAAGCATTACTTCTTAACCCCTTTTAAGTTAATTTATGTGGAACATTTTTTGGAGAAAAGAACCTTCCTGGACATGGCTACTGTAATGCAAAAACAAGAACATACTAATTAGAACAATAAATACACAATATATTTATTTATTGCTTGCTTGCTTAACTTTGGAGATACGTCCACATACTGCAGTTACTTCATGTGCAATCCACTGAGAAACTGGTGTCTAAAGGACTGCATTTTCTTTACCACTATCAACAACTAATCACTTGCATATTAACTTGTTATAGAGTACCAATGGCTGCCACCCAATTTTCCCTTTGATCCATAAGTAATTGTCAAATATTGAAAGCTGCTGAGCATGTTTGCCATCTTCCTTGAAAGTCATGCTAGCAGAGTTGCTATAGGTGCTGGAAGTTATTTCCTGAAGGCAGGTGCTGAGTGGTGAAGCCATAAGCAGCATTGTCCAAGGGTTTTCTTCCATAGGAGACTCAGATAAACGTGGAGGGGTATTTATTAGACATGTCCCTCCCTCGGGGAACTGGCAGAAAAGCAACAAAGAACCAGCACAAAGGCAGATGCTGAGAGAGGGCAGATTAACAGGGCTTGTTGGGGCACAGTCCCAACTGTAAGATCACTTGTGAAGGAAATTTCTTGCCACACTCAATGCTCAACTCCCAACCCCCCTCTTCTCTTCATATGAGCATCTTGCAGTGCAAGTCCCTGTCATTCAACTCTCCTTGGAAGCAAGAAGAAAAAACTTCCCTGAACTGGGAAGAAAGGCATGAGTCAGGCTTCTGGCCACTGCACTTTATCCATGGCTAATTGTCACATTGCTGCTTTAGCGAAACAGATGTCCTCTCTTAGGAGCTTAATGCAATTAGTGTGATACTTCAAAAGGTTTCTGTCCCTGCCACCACGCTGGAGATTTAGGAGTGTGTGTGTGATGAAGAGTTATTAAGCTTCTGTGCTGCTGCTTGAATTTTTTTTTCTTCCCTTAAGATATATAAAATCAAATACAGAAATGTCACCTAAATCTTTCTTCAGAGTAATTTTGGAGGCTTATTGAAGTTGCTAAGTGAACCTCTTAAGCATGAAATGCTACAGAAAATAGCCCTGCTTGAGAAAAAGCCTGTGAGGAATGCTGGTGTAGTTGAAGACTGAAGTGCTAGTCACAACTGCAGGTTTGGTCAGAGGATGTGTTACCTTCTCATGGTTACAAGCTACCCCGACCCTCTGTGATACCCATGTAGCTGCTTCTGTTTCAGTCTTCCCTTGGTTTCTACCTCCCATGCTTGACTTCTATTTGCCACACCCTAATTAAAGACTCTGGGGAGTTGTAAATACCTGACTGAAAAGTATTTACACTGGAAGGTGTAAGGTGGAGATAGCTACTTGGGTTGGTACAGCTCTGCTTATACTGATCTGGGTTAATGTATTGCTACAAGTGCAGTGTAGTAATTATACTACATTATTGTGCTGATTTTGTCTTTCGTATTTTGCATTTAAACCCCTACTGTGCATATTTAAGGGTATTAATACTTAATGTTTATCAAGCCTTCTCTGTAATGTATTTTAAATATAAACACTCCTGTAGTATTGTGTAATTTCTCGCCTTCATGTGTAGAAATAGGTATCTTTCTCGCCTTCATGTGTAGAAATAGATATCTTTATAGATATCTTTGCCTTGACAGATTTAAAATGCAGTAAATTATGATAAAACACGCTGAGATCCCTGATGAAGCAAGAAATAAAGAAGGGAAATCCTCGTTTATTTTTAGTATTATGAAAAGTATATTGGAGTTATAGGTCAGAACCTATATCTTGAGGTTTTTGTTTAGTTGTGGGATTTTTTTAATGTGGGTTTAGAAGAATAAACATTATAAACTCCTGGGTGTCCTCATTTTGAACGTATGAATTCTTTAAAGACAAAGGCAGGGTGGAGGTCATATTGGTCTCACAATGTTAATTCATTAGCTTGTTTGTTCAGTTGTACACTAGTGCAACCTTCTCAGCCTTTCTTTGTCTCCAAGTCACCTATTTTAAGAGCTCTTCTCACTTTCAAACCCTGGTACACACACTGCATCTATTTACAATTGTGTTTCTTCTCCATGTGCTAATTCCCTTCAAATTTTCTCTTGCTTACGGTTTTTCTGGAAGCTGTGGAATGTGTGTTGCTTTGTTGTTTAGGTCAGAAGGCCACATTCCTGCCTGTATTGTTCGGGGCACATATATGCCAAGCTTACTATCTGCAGTCAAGCCAGTGAAGAACACGCCAAGAGTGACACACTCATCTGCAGTGTTTCCTGCTGGGTAAGTTGGATCTAACCATCCTAAGTGAGTCAAAGATGTATCTCAAATATTACCATCATTTTGCTATGCTGGAAAGATGCCACCTAGAGCTGGTGCTTCGGTTAAGAACAATTCTCTCTGCAGTATGTCTGTTCTAAACACAGACAGATGGACCAGATAATGTCAGACAGCTGGGACCTGAGTGGGAGAGAATACCACCCTCAGAGTCATGGTGTCATATCTGGGGCTATTTCAAGATCCTGTCCTGTAGGGTGCCCACTGTTCTGCTTCAGAATTTGTCTGTCCTTGGTGAGACTGGACATGCTTATGATCTCTTGGTCAGGTATGTTGAGCTATGGGGCCTCCAAATCCTTCCTTACTCCTTCACTCAATTAGATTAGATTGACTGTGGCTTTGATTAGTTCTTGGCCTGTATGTGGCTGAGGCAGGTTTGGTGCCAAAACTTATGCACCCTCTGTTGCATAAATTGCAACAGATATTGCATCTAACTCTCTCTTTTTTCTTTTTTTTTTTTTTTTCCACTTGTGGGACAAACTACTTTGTGTTTTATGTGTGTTGTGTTGAATGGAACTGTAGAGTGACTGACCCAATAGTTGACACCTCTGTTGATGATCTGGCTTCCTGAATTTCACTTCCCTCTCAATCTTGAGATTTGCAAGCTTTAGAAACAACATTTTTAGATTTTTTTTCTTAAATTAATGGTTTACAGTAATTGAAAAACATATTAAGTAATGTAACTTCACTATTGCTTTATCAACAAGATTTTCAAATAAGGAAAACAAGTTACTTTAATCTATTTTATGATGGAGATTGTTTTCTTTTAAGCTGTGAAATTTTATGGCTGCAGAATGAATACATGTCAGTATGTAATGCTTTCTTTGGTTATTAGGGTGAAAAACATGGGCTGTCAGCTACTTCCTTTATCCCACATACAGTGATACCCTAGAGGTTCTTAACTTGCGAGATTTGCTAATTGTTGTGAACTTTTATTCTGGTATCTAAATAAGACTTTTTCCTTTCCCTGTTGGCTTTTCCCTATTCCTATGTCAAGAAAAAATATTTTTTACTCTGGTCAGTACAAACTTTCAATGTTTTCCCAGCCATTCGCTCTTTAATCATAACTCTGCTGGATCTTAACTTCAGTGTATTAATTGTGACAAGGTACTATGACACACTTCAGAATGCTTAATGTCTGTCAGGCTTTGTAAAAGTCTGTTGTGGACCTTGTTTGTTTAGCTCAAGGTAGAAAGTGCTCTGCCATCAGTGTCTTGTCATTGTGTTTTCATTACTCTTGGCATCACTAGTAGTGCTGTGAAGAAACCGGTGATAGAGGCTGAGATTATAAACTGCACCAGCTGATAACATCAGATTGCATTTTATAGTCTTTTCATATTTTTGCTGGTGCTTCTCTTAGTTTCTGAAAAGCTGGTATTTGTAGACTTTGAACATCTATACATCCTCACTTACTAGCAGCAGTAGCCCAGTGCCTATTGTCCTACCAAAAGGCTGCTAATGCAAGAATGTTGATTTCAGACTCTTTTGTGAAAACAGGAATATGTTTTTCTGTCAGGCTTAGAATTTATCCTCCAGCATTTTTTAATATTTTTTTTTTAACCCTTTGGGAGATTTTTGTTTGTGTCCTCAGGCTTATTATACAGAAATTATGGAAATGATCTCAGATACTTTGCATTTTCCTGCATCTGGAAAAATTCATCCATCTATTCCTTACACAGAGAAATCATCCAGTTCCTGTAATTTCACCCACAGAACTCCAAGTTGCTCTTTCTCTTTGACCAATTATTTGTAAGAAAAATTATTGCAGCAATTTGGATCAGGGATGCCAGGCCCATTTTTGTTGTCTTTCCCTATTTTTAGATATTAAGGTCACGGACATTGTTTTCTGCTTGCTCTTTGTGTCACCTCAAATCCAGCCTTAGTGCCCTCAGTTACTAAGCACATTCCAGCTGGTGAATTTTGCAAGTTTCTGACAGTAGTTGTGGGAGTGAAGTAGCAACGTATGGTGTGATTTCCACTTCCAAGTATTAAATATTTCAAGCCTCTCTCAAAGGAACTGGCTGCTACTTGGTTCCCAATCTATGAACAGTTCTTGTGCTTCGGAGATCCTAATTCCTGACATTGCCTCTTACCGAATGTGTTACAGATTATTCCTAGTGATGAAGTATCAAGGTCCCAGAGAAAATAAACTTTTACTTTCTCAAGAATATCAGGACCATGCTGCTTTAATTGTCACATTACCTGCACAGCTTTACTTTTGCAAGTGTTGTACTGATCTTCCAAAACAGTTACATTTATATTTGCTAAAAATCTTACTGAAACTTTGGCTTCCTGGTAGCTTTTTTAAAAAAACTGCTCTTCTTGCCCTCAGTCCATTTCTTTGAACTGCCTTTCACTTGTGTTACTATCTTTCAGGAAAGCTGAGTTTTCTGCCAAAAATACCCCCCCAGCAAGTATTGCTGTTAAGAGTGTTCAGAAGAGGAGGTGCAGAACAGGAACAGATCCATGCCAACACAAGGTCCCTCAGCTTGGTTTTGTTTCCAGTACAGCTTATCCAGTAACAGTGTCAAGCACTGGTATAAGCAACTATTCATGCATTTGGGTTTCAGACAGCTGAAAAGTTCTGAAAGCACTGAAAAAAGGAATGGCTATGGTAACATCTGGGAGGATAAACTGCTGGCTGGCCCATTTGGTTTCATTGGGCTTCTGACACAGGTGATTTCATTCCACATAAATCTGACCCATGTTCTGAAAGATTTCATTTACTGATGTAAAAATACTGCACCAAATATGAAATGTTCAGAACTAAGCAATGGACGGTTGACCAAACAGAGATCATATTAATATGATTGTATTTAGTCTTTTCATGAAATGTATGTAATTCAGCAGTTCTGACTTCAGCTGCCTACACAAAACCAGTTTACTTCCTTTTTTTCCTCACAGTGGACAGTTGTACCTGACTTGCACAGGGTTTAGCAAAGCCATGGAGCCCACCTTAGCCTGTTTACCACATGTGCTGCCCATAATGCCTCAGTGTTCTGCAAATAAGGCCATAAATCAGACTTTTGCATGCTGACTTCACTGGATAATACAAGCACCTAGGTACCTACCAGGTTTGCCAGATAATTCATTTAAGTGTGTGCTGGAGAGCAGGGCGATGGCTTGTTCAGGCTTGTACATCATTTTTATACATAATAATTCCAATTTTATATTTATTCTTTTATATTTAATATTTTTTGAAATACAAAGTTTTAAATATTCTAATAATTTATATTATTAATTACAATGGGATTTTTTTTAACATTATCTCCATTACATTAATCCTCGATGAAACTTATTTTGCCCATTTCCTGGAACAGTAAAACTGAACACTCAAGGCCAATTTTTCAGAAATTCCATGTAACAATTTGTCTTCTAATTACATGCTTTGTCTGCAACTACTGTTTTTACCTGTGTGAACTGTGTGTCCTGGCAAGCAAATCTGATTTTACAACCACATCTAAGGATAAGTTAAAGATGTGACTAAGGCACCTGGAAAATCTAACTTAATTTAACTGACATGTAACATTCAATCTGAATTCAGTGATTCTGGGATGAACAACTATGTATGTTTCCCAAGGCAGAAGAAACTGGGTTTTACTCATATCCATTGGTCAACAAGGGCTTTCACCTGCTGTTATCCCAACTCAGATCTCCAAATACACACCATCAGTTCCCTAACAGAAGCTTCTCAATCCTTGAGAAGAAGGGGTTCCATGTTTTAATTCCATGGCTTGCTGTAACCAATTATTTTGGTTTTGGTCAGGGATCACCTTGATACATCTCTGTATGGGAAATGTATGGGGTGCAGGGAAAGGACAGGCAGTGATAAAGGGGGGGGGAGGGAGGGAAAGGACGGAGGTCTGCAGAGAGCACTGGTGAAACAAGAAGGAACATCACCTTTCCCAAGGCCCAGTACCTACCTTCTTCTTAATAGAGACAAGCTGATAAATTTGCTCTGAAATGCTGACAATAAATCCAGTTTTCTTAGTCCTGTTTTTTTTTATTGTTAATTGTTGAGTTTTTCAGACTGCAAAAGGCACAGAAGGAATTCTCTCCTTGACCAACTCCTCTCCCATCGCTTGGCAGCTTGGTGCACCTGAATTTTAAGTTTCATTGGAATCTTCTGATGGAGGTATTTCTTTTAAGATGTTCTTAATGGCTTAAATTTAGTCACAGCTTAAACACAACTGATATGTTAATAGCAAAGTGATTTTTTTTAAATCTTAAAAAATTACAGACAAGGAAAGGACATATAAAGTACAACTTGATTCCTACATTCAGGACACCTTATGTGAAATATGTCATCTTCAGGAGAAATGTTATGTCTTTAAGAATCAAATAAAGTTCAGGACAGGGATTCTGGCTTGTTTAAGTCAGAGAATACCAATAATCAAAAAGATGCTTCTCCACTGGTGATAAGTCCATAGGTATTACTTTAAGAAATTCTGATACACTGGCATTGTCTGATTTAATTGCAAAGTGGGTAATACAAGCATATTGTAAGGAAAGGGGATGCACTCCCATCCTCCAACACCTTCTTAGAGCTATTTGTTTGCCATTTGTTCTGAGAGACAGCTGCTCTGCCCCTGCACCTGGCAGGTGTAATTGTAATTCTTCCAGTGGTTTGTCAATTACCTCTAATTTAGAGCTATGTTCAAGACAGTGTGCACAGGTCTCTGAATGCAACACAGGCTCAGACAGGCAGCAATGCTGTGAAAGGGAGAGGAAAGCCAGTATTTAAGGCATGTAATGAGGTTTAACGAGGATAAGTGCAAAGTCCTGCATCTGGGAACCAGGACTAATAAATGACACTGGTATAGGTTGGGAGAAGATCTGCTGGAGAGCAGTCCCATGGAGAAGGACCTGGGAGTCCTGGTGGACAAGCTCTCAATGGGACAGCAATGTGCCCTCATGNCCCCCAGTTCAAGAAGGACAAGGATCTGCTAGAGATTGTTCAATGGAGGCTACAAGGATGATTAAGGGACCGGAACACTTGTCCTATGAGGAAAGGCTGAGAGACCTGGGGCTTTTTAGTCTAGAGAAGAGAAGATTTAATAAATGTTTATAGATATATGAGGACTGAGTGTTGGGAGGAGGGGGGCAGCCTCTTCTCACTTATGCCCTATGATAGGACAAAAGGAAATGGATGGAAGCTGGAGCACAGGAAGTATTGCAGTGTCCCCCTGATTTACTCCATGTGTTTGACAGCATATTTTTCAATTAATTATTCATGTCTATGGCAAATACTAATATGGCAGGGACACACACACCCCACACACACCTCCCAGGTATTATACTGGCAAATGGTCGCTCCTGGAAGCAGCAGAGACGCTTTAGTGTAATGACTCTATGCAGCTTGGGAATGGGGAAAAAGAGCTTGGAGTATCAAGTGCAAGAGGAGACCTCTCACCTGGTGGAGTTCTTTGTTAACTTAAAAGGTACCTACCATTAAGAAATCAGATACTTTTCAGTCCTGGATCCATATCTTCAGTATACAAACTTACTTTCTCTAAAATGCTATTGATAAAGCTTGCAAAGTTGGAAACATCTGAAATTCCACTTCTGTGGGCTTATCACTTGCCTATATGGCTGATGTCACTGAACTGTACAACCAAGTTATTCTCAGACTGCCTACAGTAGAGTGACACCAGTCTACACTTTCTAAGTGCCACAAATT
>VYZU01025760.1:88704-99708 GCA_013401355.1 Ceyx cyanopectus | reverse complement strand
TGGCACACACTGGCTACTCTCAGAGCAGAGCCAGGGCAGCCAAAGCCAGGCAGCTGTTCTAGGGAGGATGTAACTGTTCCTGACAGGCAGTTCTTTACTTAGAAAAAAGGTATTTCTCCAGGTTATCCCAGAAATAAGAAACAAAAAAACCCCAAAACATCACCTTAGGAAACAAGCTCAAAGTGCATCATGTTAAAGGTCTTTTCCAAGCTTGATGATTCCATGTGGTTCACTTTCCAACTCCAGTAATACACAAGATACAGAAATGCTTCTCCATCAAGAAGAATTCAAGATGTTTATGCAATAATTCATATTAATCTTTAAGAAAAGTATCCATGGAAAACACTGAGAGGCTCTTGAGCTCCAGTTACAAAACAAGTGCCTCTGTGACTTGGCATTTGCAGAGCAGCAGTTAGTTACCTGTTAGAAATGTCAGAGATGCTCAAAGATGAAGCTACACTTGGAATCAAGTGATAATAATAATCAATGCCAAGAAAAAAACTACAAAAACCACCCAATCCCACACCAAAACCCTATGTTTTTATTACCTGCTGCTTCTGCTTTAATCTGTCTCTGGATTTAGGTTTATGGCCAACAATATTTCATGCATTTTGACAACTATGCTCACCACACTTTTTGCTGCACAAGGATGAAAGGATTGCACAGGAAGAAAGAGAGGTATAAATACCAGAGAGATCATGGTTAACACCCTGTTTCAAAAAGCATTTTTATTTAAATAAAAACATTATCCAGTTAAAAACAGCTGAATTTCTGAGAAAGACTCAGCAAGCCAGGACATTTCTGTACAGAGCTGCACCAGAACAAGCTACATTTCACATAACAGCTTAATGGAGAACACAGATATAATTATACAGTTTGCAGCTCTAGTACAGTAAGCAAAATGAGGGGCTATGTGCTTCTGTTAGCAGCACAGTAGGCACTTAAAAATACCATTATTGGTGCATCTAAACCAAGCTCTGTAGAGATGGCAACAGTTAAAACATGGAGGTTTCAATTCAATGAAAAATATGCATTTTCCCCCAGTGCCCCTTGCTCTCCCAGCACTTCAAAATGCTCTCAGAGTCAGCCAGCCCCCAGCTCTGTCCTCCCTGCCCCTTCCTCCTCCCAGCACACGTGGAAAAATCACAAGGAATACAGGCAGTAGCTGACTGGTTATAGAGTGTGTGCTATCAGCACGAGGGATTCTTCATGGTAGATTCTGGGGAATCAGCTGGAAGAGAGTTACTGATGATCCTCTGGCTTTACAGCCCAGAGCTGAGACAAAATAAATCACTTTACAAACTGCCAAGTTCCTCTGACCTCATCCAAAAGCACATCCCAGAACCAGCCCAGTACCAACTGCTGCCTGTGTTGCAAGTTCACTCTGAATCTCAAAGAGGTATCAAATCTTGAGGGGGTCAACTAATCAAGAAATTCCCTAAATCCATGTCTGAAAAGCTATCCAAGGCACTGCTGGGGAGAACAACACAAATAATGGGCTTTAGTCCATAGTTACAATTCCTACACACAGGAACACAAGAAAATTTAACTAGTTATCCTAGCAAACATCAGCAAGTCTGACATAAGCACAAATCCAGCAGTAGAGCTGGTAGCATTCTTGTCAGTTGTTTCTTCTAGAGGAGGGCAAGTCCCAGCTTTCCTCTGCAGTCAGCTCAAAAGTGACTCAGCTTCAAGCTCTTGCACACAATCACAGAGTGCCAGGGGTTGGAAGGGAGCTAGAAGATCATCCAGTCCAACCCCCCTGCCAGAGCAGGGGCACCTAGACCAAGTCACCCAGGAACAGATCCAGGGGGGGCTGGAATGTCTCCAGAGCAGGAGACTCCACAACCTCCCTGGGCAGCCCCTGCCAGCCTCTGCCACCCTCACTGGGAACAAGTTTGTCCTTGTGTTTCCCCTCAACCTCTTGTGCTCCAACTGACTCCCATTGCCTCTTGTCCTGTCACTGGATGGCACTGAGCAGAGTCTGGCTCCATCCTCCCTACACTGCCCTGAACATATTGACAGACACTGCTGAGCTCCCCCCTCAGTCTCCTCTTCTCCAGGCTAAAGAACCCCAGCTCTCTCAGCCTCTCCTCAGCAGGGAGATCTCCACTCCCTTCAGCATCTTGGTGCCCTGCACTGGACTCTCTCCAGTAAATCTCTGTCTTTCCTGAACTGGGGTGCCCAGCACTGGACTCAGTACTCAAGGTGGGGTCTCAGCAGTGCAGAGCAGAGCTCTTTGATCAACTGGAGGCTGGCAAAGCCTGGCTCTGCCTGGCTGCACCTTGCAGCACCCTGAACACATCTTGGCTGGGCTGAGGCTCTTCCCACCGAGCCCCCAGGGCTCCAGGCTGCCAGGCTCTGCTCACCAGTGCCAGCCCAGGCACCCACTGTGCCCCCAGCCTGGCAACTGCTAAAGGCACCGAGTGTTCTGGCTCAACAGATGCAGATTTTCCCACAAAGCAGAGCTTAACTTTCCTCCCAACCCCCAAAACCCTCCTAGCTCTGCTGCTAACATGCTATGAAGACCAATACTAATGCATTATTCTCACTCCTGAGCAGAACATGGCAACACCAGCTTAACCACACTGTAGAGCTTTGTTTTCACTCAACTTAGCCATTCAACAACATCCATCTGATGAGAACTGAAGAGTTTAAAAGCATCTCTGAATCCACAGCCAAATCCACCATCAGCTTCATCTTGAAAAAGCAAAACTAAGGAGTTCTGAAGGGCTGATTTTGTAGCCTGGAATAACATTGAATGCACCCAGTGCTGCTTCTCCTGGAGGGTTTGCAGAGGAGCCCAAGCAGAGTCCCAGTGACTGGGGGAAACTTGAGCCTGGCCCTTTAGTTAAAAAATAAGGGGGGGAAGCTCTTTAGAAGCAAACAAGGCTCTGGTTTTATTTATCTGGCAGTAAGCAGTTCAAGTTTCAGAGATACTTGTAAATGCCAGACCTTACAGGGAAAGAAACTCTGTCTTTCCAATGCTCTGAATACACAGATCAATACAAGTCTATGGGCAGCCACAGATTCTGATCTGCACAGGAATTGACTCAATCCAAGAATGCACTTTTTCCTTGGCACCAGCTAAAACCTTAACCCTACAACATGCTGCTTACAGCTGAAGTTGATTACTACACTTTTATTTGGTGATCATTCTAAAATAAGCAAGAAAAATGCAAAGCAGATTCCTTTACATTATTGCCTGCTCTAACTTTTTTTTTTCTAGGGGGAGTAGACACACAAGAGTCACATATTAAGTGTTATATTGCAAGAATAAAGTCTATGAAGCAAGAAAAAAAAAATCTCACTAAAAAAAAACAAACACAACTAGGGAGCTCCAACTCAACTGCTTGACTCCACATTTTAAGCTTCTATTTTTAAAATAAAAGTGACCTTTGCACTGAGGATGGGTTAAGCCTCTTAGTGCAAATATATCTACTTTTGTCTAGTTTATCCTGTAGTCTTAAGGGCTTACATCTTTGAATGTGTCCAAGATCAAATAAAGAACCAAATCAAAAGATGAAAAAAAATTAAATTGCTGGTGTGGCTGTGAACAAGAGGCTGGTTTCCATTCCAGGCCTCTGGTACCTCATCTGCACTAAGCAATAATGCACTTCAGGGGAAAAAAACCAAGCTTTTAGTTTGATTCCTGTGGAATCAGTTAAAACCTTTTCATTAAGAGTTAAACCAGCAACACACTCTCCCCCCATGAAGACAGGTAGCAGGTGAAAACCCAAGTTCAAGGATTTCACCAACTTCAAAACTAATGATAACATGACAGCCAGGCAGGGTTTGGTCCATCTCATCTACCAATAATTTCTGAACTACCCTTCCATTCAAACCCAACTCCCTCCAAAAATTTAATCACCTGATTCTTTGCATGAACTTGAAATTTCCAAAATAGATGCTTAATTAAGAAAATAAGTAAGTAAAAATAAAAATACATGTTTGCTGCACACACACAGAGCACACAGCCTTCATTCAAAGGCTTCAGTGATAAAGGATTTAAGTAGAAATGAGCAGGTAAAAACTGTTTGGTGGGGGATTCTCAGTGTTGATTTTGTTTTGCCCTCAAAAAGAACTAGACAATCAAGACTTGCAGAAGTGCTGCTTAAGTAACTGACTTCTGTTGCTTTTCTTAAACTGTTTGTGTTTAAGAGAGTAAAAGCAACTGTTTGGCTTTAACCCACCAGTTATTTATGCCAAAAAGTCAACCTGCTGAAAACACACAAATTCCATGACAAAACCCAAAGCAAGCAAGTGCAGGAGGTATTGCAAGACTGGCAGTTTGTGCTTAATACTGAACAGGCTCTGGAAGATGTCAGTGCTCAGAAATAAAACCATAGAATGTTTGGGGCTGGAAGGGACCTCCAAAGGGCATCTAGTGCAGCCCCCTGCAGGGAGCAGGGACACCCTCAACTAGCCCAGGCTGCTCAGAGCCTTGGCCAACCTCCCCTGCAATAGCTCCAGGGATGGGGCCTCAACCACCTCCCTGGGGAACCTGTGCCACTGAGCCACCACCCTCAAGGGAAACAACTTCTGCCTGAGATCCAGTCTCAATTGCAATTTAGTCAAACACGTGTGTGAATGCAGGGACAGCTCTCCCCCCTGAGCACAGAACAAGTTATCAGCAGACACTGTGCACCCCACACCTACATCTCACCCACTGCTTCAGCCCCCTGCACTTTTTATCCCTCCAATAATGCCTGGCTGGCAGCTCCACAAACTTCATCCCTTATTGACAGCCTATCTGGGGAGCAGGACAGACCTCTCCCATCCACCCCAGTCTGCTTTCCTCTTGCACCTCCCTGATAGCTGCTTCCCTCCTGCCCCTGCAGCTGCTATCTGCCTTGCACCAAACAATTCTGCCTGCAGACCAACTGCTCAGCTGCCAACTGTCCTGCCAGCTGTTCCCAGAGCAGCTCAGACCAACAAGGACTTGCATTTGCAAGAAGCTAAACCTTCCACGTGTAAAATGGATGGGTTCTGTGTCTCTGGGTGCCTATAAAAGCCTAATCATTTAAGATTATTCCCTGGATTGGCTGAAGGTTAACTTGCTAGGTACTGCCCTGGTGTTCTCTGAGCAAAGTTAAAACACAAATTCATTTCCTATCACCTCAGGCAGCTCCTGAAGATCCCTGCCTCAAACCCACCAGGTTCACAGCTGGGTTCCCCTGCTCCCTGCAGCTCAGGTCAGGAGCTGTTATTTCTTCCAGAAACAGATCCAACATCTCTGCTCTGCAGCACAGCCTGTTCATTCAGCAGCACAGCCTGTTCATTCACCACCTCCCTCTGCAGTGCTAACTGGGTACATTCTACACCAGCACAGCTTCTCTGTGCAAGCAGCAGTTCAAAATGCAGGAAAAAAAAAAAAAAAAAAAGCTTTTGTGCCACTAAAAAGAGAAAAGAGATAGCAAAGTTAGTCTCCCTGAGTTTGACCTTATGAACTCAGTTCTGAAGCACTAGTTTAGTACCATAAATAAACAGGTTATTTGCATATTAAGTACCTAAGTAGGTGCTTAAAAGGGCCTGCTACACATTCCCATTCCAGTCTCTAAGGTACCCCAGTCCAACACCAAAATCAAAGGTCATCAAGCTCAACCCCTTATGAGAATTTCATGTTGCTCTGAGTCCATCACAAAGAGCTGCTTCCACCAGAGTGGAAACACACCTTCAGACTAGGAGGGAACAGCAACAGACTGGAAGACATTCTACTGGTCCCAGTTGGCAGTTCTCAAAACTCTCAAGTGTTTCACATCCACTGCATGGATTTTCAGCTACTTCTCAGCTACACAGAAAGTTCTGCACCCAGGTTCAGGGAGCCTATTTATACAGCACAGCCACAACTGACTCTTCAGTGCAGCAACAGGAAGATAAAAAGTAATTTCAAATTCTAGAGAGCAAACACAACTTTCCTCAGTCCTCTGCCTTGTGGCCAGATCATTTATGAAGGTCATACTGAACAGCCTCACAAGAACATAAAAGCCATATTCCTGTGACCCTGTCATAAATAATACTCTTCAAGCACTGAGGAAAGGCCCTATCCCTGCTAGCAGCCAGAGATCAGTCACAAGGGAACATTCCAGTTAATCAATAACTTCACACAAGACCACCATTGTTGGGTTGGGTTTTTTTCTTCTCTGGGGCTGAACTAGCCATTTGCAACAAAATCCACAAGCAGGCCACAAACTGCAGGATGTGAGGTGTAACAAAAATCAAGAATGGAAAAAGAAAGGAAAAAATAAGAAAAAGAGCTAAGCCTTGTTTTCCTTTTCAAAAAGTTTTTAGATTTTGGTATGAGCTCCATTGACAGAAAAATCAAGATATGCTTGGGAAGGGGGCAGGTAGAAGGCTCTTCCCTTCTCCCTGTGCTTTTAGCACCACTGCTTCAGGACAAACAAAACCAAGCAAAGCAAACAAACAATAAACCACAAGCAAACAGCAACAAAATAATGTTAAAAACAGCTTCAAGTTCAGTCCATTTGTACCATGGCATAGGCTTGGGTGTAGAGGAATATACATATTTGATAGAGGAGAAACAAACCAATGAAAGCCACCCACACCAAAACACAAAGGGCAGCTGAGGGTGAGAAAAGTTTATGAATAAAAAAAAAAAAATAAAGAAAAAAAGAAAGCAACCAGGTAAAAACATAGAAAGAGGCACAAAAGCTTCTTTATTCCTGACAGACCAACCCTCAGCACGGGTTTCTGAACACAGGCTGTGCTTGGGGAAGTGCTCTGCAGAGCCACCAGGAACACACTTGGCCCATTTTCACCCTCCTCACCAGCATTTGGTGCTGGGCACACTCTGCAGCAAGGGATGAGGCTGGGGCTGGCACAGGAGGCTCTGCCAGGGCAGGTCCAAGCAGGGATGGGATGGAGCAAGCTCTGAGTTCCAGCAACCATCAGCAGTCTTCACAACAAGGACACGTCAGGAAAGACATTTATCTCTGCTGAAGAACATCAAGCACCATGCCTGACACTGAGGCTGCTCTTAAAACTGCTTTTTCCTCACCCAAGAGAGCTGGATACTCATGGGACAGTAAATTCCTTCAATGCTTAAAACGAAGCACTGTTGTTTTAATTAATGAGACACTGCCACACGCTACTGGTTACACTGGAATTTTACTGTGGTACCAGTAGTTTCCCAAGCATGCCAAACTCCCAGAACCAGACTGGCCTGGCTCACCTCAGTGCTGCTGTCAAGCCACTAACCCCAGACAGGCTCCCTGTTACAGTTTTCATCTACCAGCAGAGGAAAAACATTGTTAACCATCATGTTTCTGTCCCAGTTTTCCCCTCCCAGTGCAGACCACGGGAGTCTCACCCAAGGCTCAGCAGAACTCTCAGGTGTCTTCCCTCTGACCTACACAGGACCCCCTCACTTGACAGATTTATACAGGTCATAACATGCTTTTCAGACATTAAAAGCCTGCCTGTTACTGACTATTTCAAGTCTGAGTTGTAAATGGCTGCATCCTCATTACTGTCACAGGTCAGCATCCATCCATTACGTAACAAGCAGGAGCAGAGCAGCTGCCAAAGCTCCAGAGGGTTTGCTGGGGGAGTGCAACTGGGATTCCCACTGTCCCCCCTTCCCAGGCCAGCACCCTGCTCCTCTTCTTTGCAGAGCATCACTCAGAGGTGAAATAATCCCAGTTTAAAGTGGCACAGAGAGCTACAAGCAGTCAGCTGTAAACAGGAGACACTGGGAGAGGAGCCACAGGTCTGGTCAATCATTTCCAACCCTCCTCACTGGAGACAATTCAGAAAATGCCATATTTCTTACACAAATTTCAAGACAAAATACAGGCAAGAAGATCCTTTCATTGAGCACAACACCACCCTGTATATGGTGTTTCTTTGAGATGATTCTCATCCCTCAAAAGGGAACCAGCAGTGTTAATTTAAAATACTTTAAAGCTACAAGTTAAATAATTCTGAAACAAAACCAATGCACTCAGCCACCCCTGCTCCAAGCTGCAGTTCCCATAATACCTCTACCTCCCGGGTGGTCTCAGCTCCACAGGAAGATTATTCCCTTCAGCTGCTTCACTCATAACTTTTAAGAACTCTCTGCAAGACTGTATAATTTAATCAGTGTAAATCATAAAACGAGAGGATAAATCAGACACTACCCAAAATTCAGACACTACTGCACATACTTGGAAAAATTCACTTGTCAAATTTGTTTTCTCCCTCTATAAATCAAGAGATCATTTCTCACTACAGCAACATCAGCAAAGAAAACTTTTTTTTTTAATTTTTTTTTTTTTTTTTGCAAGCATGTTTTTTAAGATATACAGAATCTGACCCAGACCAGAAACTTTTCTTGGCATAACTATGGCTGTTAGAAAACACAGAGGGGCATCATAAACACCAGTAAAAGGTCTTGAGAACACATTTTAATAGGGGAATAATCATGCTCTTGCTGTAAGGCTTTCTCTGCTCCAGTGAGAGACAGGATGACAGCCTAACCACGCTAATTTATGCCATGAAGCCTTTACATAACCATTGGAATTGGGATCATAATTATTATGAAGATGTATTTATTTGATCTTCAGCCTGTTCCTACACAAGTTACTAAGTTTTGGGAAAATACTTTAAGGTCCAATTTACAAATCAGCATGTTAATGGTTGAAAAATCAATTTGTAAGATGAGACACGAGCAAGTTACAAGAACCACAATAGTTTCTTTTCTTCCCTTGGCTATTTACAGCATGTCAAACATGACTGAATTCCACCATGGGGATCACACAGTCCCATTTATTTCAATTACTATTTACAAAAACTGGGAACACAGTCAGATGCTCATTAGTACATCAGAATCTACACAGATGCTCATTAAATATAAAGATCTTCCTTGGCCAATCTGAGCATGTATGTGGCAATAACCTGTAGCATTGCCACACAGACCTCCAGCAGAAGAGTCATTATGTTATTAAACCACCTATATACTTGCTGTGGAGGGTTTCTTACTCAAATGTTAAAAAAAAGACTTGTAAAATATCTGACACAAAACTAGGGAGCAAAAAACTCGAGGTGAAATTATCTACAGTTAAGACTAACATAGCAAAGATCTGTGGCTTGCATCCAGCCACAAACATGGCTGAGGAAAAGGACAAGAAAATCCCCTCCTGGGCAGCCCAAGGGGTTTTGGCAGCACCTTTCTGTAACTCAGGGGTAGTTTCAACTCACAGAAATCAGATGATTTCCACACTTCCTTCTGAGCTAACGAAAGGTGAAGTAACAAACAATAAATACTGACTCACTAAATCCCTTCTGTCACTTCAGAAAGCAGGCTGTACTTCTTGAGCTGGGTGAATAGATTGCTGGTGAAAGGAGCCAGGACTCCACAGAGCTGTTTCCTCATGATCAACAATGTGAACAGACAGCACCAGCGAGCACTGGTATTTTTACAACTTCTCTTCAAGAAGTTTCAGCTGGGGGATCTACAGAGGATTCTCTTCTCTGGGATGCTGAGCAACAATTTTTTACATGAAGCTCTTCGGCCTTCACAGAACAGGTCTAAAGCCCAAATTACAGCAGCAAATGCAGTCCTAATCCAGGGCTATTCAGGAGGATTCTACAGCTCCCACAGCAACGATGTTTTCCGTGGCACGCTTTATTTAAGCGTTTAAAACGAAACTAGAGATTTCCACCAGCAAGCCGCAGAAGGCTACAGTGCGAGGGACACCGAGCCCCAGGTTTTTTTCCCCCTCTTGCCACAACCTCGTGGCGCAGCGAGCGCCATCAACAGCTCTGCCCTGCCCGCTTCCATCCTGAGGGGTGAGAAAACGGGGCTGAGAGTCGCCAGGCAGGGAGCCTCGGGCTGCAGCTGCCCCCAGCCCGCAGCGAGGGGTCTGCCCCAGCCGCAAGAACCACCGCAGCTCACACGGGACCGCGGCAGGGGGAGGAGGGACACCCCGACAGCACCCAGCAGCCCCGGCCCCAAAGCCGCGGCGGTAACTGCCTCCGCTGCCGGCGGGGAAACGGCTGCCAGAGGGGCCGGGAGGCGCGGCGGAGGCCCGGGGGGGCAGGCGCGGCCCCCGGCGAGGCCACCGCCTTACGGGGAGGCGGGCGAGCAACGGGCGGGGAGGCGGAGCGCGGGCAGGGGCCACCTCTCCCGCACGCCGGGGCGGTGAATCACGCCGCCGTCCGTCTCCTCCTCCTTCCCCCCCCCACCCCCTCCTCCTCCATCTCAGCAGCGCCCTCAGCCTCTCTCCTCCATACAAAAGCAAAATGTCCGCCATCTTCACAGGCTGCTGCTGCCGCCGCCGGGCCGGACCGGGCTGCGCCGCCGCCACGCGAACAGCGGCTCCCGCCGACGGGCTGGGGCGGCCGCAGGCAACCGCGGCGGGGCAGGAGAAGGGCGGCGGGGAGAGTGTGGGGGGGGTGGTTATTACCTTGATGCAGTAGGGCGGCTCGTCGAAGGTAACCAGCATGTACCTGTCGCCGCGGCTGGCGGGGTCCCGGGCCCGCAGCTGCGGAGAGAGCGGAGAGAAGCGGCGTGAGCGGGCGCAGGGGGCGAGCGGGGCGGCGGCGGTTCCCCCCACACACACCCCGAGCCGGCGCTTACCTTCATGAAGATCTCCACAGCGCCCTTGGCGATGTCCAGGTAGCTGGTGCCCAGATACGCCCGCTGGTTCATGGAGGCGGACGTGTCTATGAGGAAAAGGAGGATCGGCATGGTCCAGGCAGAGCCCCGGCCCGCCGGGCACCCTGCGGGGAGGAGGGAGAAGGGGAATGAGCGGCTGGCTGGCTAACTGGTTGGTTGTCTGGCTAACTGGCTGGCTCGCTCCCCCGGCCGGCCGCCCGCCCCGGCTCGGCTCCGGCCGCGGCCCTTGCGGCTCGTTACTGAGCTGCTGTGTTCGCCGAGACTCAACTTCTCTTCCCTGAGCTTCCAGCAGCACCATGTGACCAGCGCGCTCGCCATTGGCTGCCAATTATACCCGCATTTGCATATTCATGGCGGGGGGAGGCGGTGCGGGGACTGGGGGG
>VYZU01025760.1:64877-88635 GCA_013401355.1 Ceyx cyanopectus | reverse complement strand
GGGAGCGGAGATGGGGGGGTAGGGAGGCGGGTGCGGGAGGTGCGGCCGTCGGACCCCTCCGCGCGCGCGCGCGCCGCACCTGTCACCCGGCCCCGCCCCGCCCCCCTCTGCGGGGTTCCCCGCCCCTCGCCACAGGGGCCGCCCCGCCCCGCTGCGGGGGCTCCCCCGGGGAAAACCGGGGGGGGGAGGGGGGTGCGGTGCAGCTCCGCACATCGGCACCCGCACCCCCGGTAACCGCCCCGCCGCCGCCGCGCCTTCCCGCGGCTGAGTCACCGCACGGCCGGGCAACGAGCGGCCGCCCTCAGGCTGAGCAGCCGCCGCCGCCGCCGCCTCGCACCTGCCCCCCGCGGCCTGCCCTGGCCACGGCGCGGCCTCGCCGCCCGCACGGCCCTCGACGGCCGGGGAGCCGGAGGTTGGCTCCGGGGAACGGAGCGAGGCGGCTCGGCTCGTCACCTGCTGATCACATCGCCCCGTTTCTGGCCGCTGGAGGGTTGACTCCCGCGCTAAGGCCGCAGCCCGCCACGTGCGGTGCTCCCCGGGCAGATCAGATGTGGGTCTGCGGGACGTGGTTTAGGGACCCTGGCAGTGGAGGGTTAATGGTTGGACTTGATGATCTTAAAGGTCTCTTCCAGCCAAGTGATGCTATGATCTCTCGGCTTCCCGAGTCCCGCTGTCACCGCCGCCCCTGCTCCCGGGGCTCTCAGCCCCGCATACCTGCGTGGAGGCGGGACGGCAACAAACTAACCCGCATTGTTCCCTACTCAGGGTAACAAGTCTTTGAAAGATCGAGGTGTCCCGCTCTGAGGAAGAACTGGAGCCTCAGCCCTGGAGCAGCCTGGGCTGGCCCCTCCGTGCTCACAGCTACACGGACTGGAAGTGGGTTAGTGCAACGAGACCGAGGAAATCCTCAGCGCTGTGTCTGCTGGTCAGTGCCTGTTTGCTTCCAGGATCCAGTCCAACAAACACAAAAGCAGCGCTGTCAACAGGAATCTCAGTTGAAAACAATCATTAAGAAGCTGATAATATTGTCCGGTGCTTTTACAGTCAAAGCGTTGGGGGGTTGTTTTTCCTGCAGATTGTTACTGCCATTGAACAGGCAAAGAGCTGGTTTCAGTTTTCACTCTGGTCACAGAATCACAGAGTGTCAGGGGTTGGAAGGGAGCTAGAAGATCATCTAGTCCAACCCCCCTGCCTGAGCAGGATCACCTAGACCAAGTCACCCAGGAACAGATCCAGGCGGGGCTGGAATGTCTCCAGAGCAGGAGACTCCACAACCTCCCTGGGCAGCCCCTGCCAGCCTCTGCCACCCTCACTGGGAACAAGTTTGTCCTTCTGTTTCCCCTCAACCTCTTCCAACAGTATTTGTTGTTTCACACTACCACAGGTTAATTCTGAAATCCCCTTCACAAAGCTCTATGAAATATGTTTGTAAAGACATCATTACCCATCTTGATAAAAATAAGTAAATGAATTCAGATGTACTGTCCCTTTTGTCAACAACAAACCCACATCTGAATACAGGACAGTGGTAAGTCTCAATATTGCCTTCAGAGAGAAGCTTGTAATTTCAAATCTTCACTTCCACAAATGTTTTTCATATAACATTAACAAACTATCTAAATGAACCAGAAGAGGATGGAGTAATAGTTAAAAAGCAACTCGTTCTGAAAACAAAACCCAGTTAAACCTGGAGAGCCCATTCTGTTAGCCAGGCCCTCCCCATAATCTGTGCATGTGCAAGTGCAACTGCAGAGTTTGAGTCCTGACAATGGTGGCAGAAATGCCAGGGGGGATAAACAGATACATATTTTTCCACAAGTGATTAGTGCACATGAATGGAGCCAGACCAAGAGGAATGGGCTTTGAGTCTCTCTAGATCTGACAAAAATGCAGATAGCACATTTTTGGACTGCTGTGTGTTAGTCTGGAAAGACAACTCCTGGGCAGGACTTGCTGAGGACTGAAGGGAAACTAAACCATTGGTAGGGGATGGCAGCTCATCCCACCAAAAACATTTAAAGGTCAAGATGAAACTCTCCTGTTTCCCATTTCAGAGGTCGACCTTTCCAAGGGCAGCAGCCCAGAAGGTTCAGGTGCTCTCCCTCTTTCTCTGCTGAGGATTTTGGCTTTTGGAGCCTGCTCCTGCTGGACTCCACAAGAGCTGGCACAGTGCAAGACATCTATTTAGTTTAATGAGACTTTTTAATTATTATTATTATCATGAAAACAGACACCAAGGTTGCTAATGTGCACGAATGCAGCTCCAGTGAGTGGAGTTCTTTACTGCTCCTCCATATGTGCAGTGTTCATAGTGCTGCCTACCTGGCAGCTATGGCAGCAGACATTTGTTACATCCATAAAGTTCAAAGTTTTCTTGGTTTTTAATTGAAATTACACTCATCTACATTTCTTTGACTGCAACGGTTAAAGAAATTGTCTCTATGGGGAAATTAATCAGAACAACTACTGCAGATTAAGCTCTCCTATAATTAAATATTTTGAAATAGCTCTTCTGTAGGTATTCTATCCCATAGTAAAAAGGAACATTATTCTGGAAGAATTATTTCAGTCAGTTCCTACTAAACAAATGAGTGGTATTTCTCCCTGTTGTGTTGATAAGTTATTCTTTTTCTGTTCCTGTAACACAGCATCAAAGCTGTTGCCTCTAACAGGATTTTAGCTCTAACAATCTTCCTTTTTCTTCACACTTTTATATTGCTTCATTACTTTTTTCCCCACCCAGCTGCTTTCTGACCTGAACAAGTGTTTGTCCTGTGAGCCACTACCCACACTCTTTTAGGCACTGAAGGGGATCAGTTTTGGCACTGATCAGCCATCTGAATTTGGGACACACTTCATACTGTAGTCAGAAATTATCTACTTAAAATCTGGCTCAACAGCTAAACCCTTCAAACCCCCCTTTGCTTCTGTGGCTGCCTATCTTGATCTTGTACTACCACTGCCCTGATGGCTTTCCTGCTTGATTTAAAGGGCTTCAAGCCAGAGCAGAAATGGCCACTGCTCAATCATGGTAAAAACACCAATTAATCCATCCTACCAGTTGGGAGGTATTATCCCCATCCCAGAAAAACAACCAAGCACACAAATAAACAAACAAGGGGGCTTCCACCAGAGCTACAGGACACACTTGGCACCACACAGATGCCATTTGCAGCACCACAGTGAGGAGTCTGAGGTGTTCAGCTCTTAGTCAGCCCCAGGTCTGTCCTGTCTCTTTCAGAAAGATTAAATCCCCTATTTACATAAAGCATTTGTGCCCACTGGAGCTCCAGCATGAAGGGTAAGGAATTGTGCTAAATAACTTCACAGCTCCAGTACCTACATGGCAGAATTATCCTCAGGATGGGAGAAGCTGAGCAAACTGAAATCCTTTGGTACTGTGTGCTGGCTTGGGGCTAGATATCCTCACCCATCAGCAGTCAGCCACACACTGAAGAAGGCCAGGCTGCTTCTGCCACCAGCCCACAGCCCCTTCTGACAAAATACAAAGAGATAAAGCAGTGTTTTCCAGGATATTGCTCAGCAGCACCTGTTTTGCTTAGTGGTGGGGCTGTTGTTGTTAAGGTTTCGTTGTTACTCTTTCGTAACTACCAACTTGCACACCATTGTAACTCACCTCCTAAACAGTTCTGCCCCTTTCACTTGCTCCTTTGTGCAGTCATTGCACTGAGCACAAGCAAGAGTTTGGAATCTAATCCCAAACTTGCACTTCCACTGCCTTTCAGGTGTCTGGGGGACAGCATGGAAGTTGAGGTGCAAACCCCACAGTACTGTGGGCCACCAGATTTTGTGTAAGTTTTCAGCAAATCCAAGAATTCCATTTTTCAGCTGAAGGATAAGGAACGGGCTACAGACAGATGCCCTGACTGCAGCACATTTTCTGCTGATTTATTGACTGTGCATAAATACTACAGCACAACTGTCATATTTAACCACAGAAAGAGAAAGCTGTATGTTCAGGAAAATATTTCAAGGCATCTCTCAGATTTTTCATCTGTCTTCCACACAGCTCAGAAAAAAGAGGTCTATTAGCAAAGGGGTAGAATCCAGCCAGTGTGATATTCTCCCCCTTGCCTCTACACACGGGTTAACCCTTTGCTGTGCACAGGGTACCCTTCCTCTGTCTGCAAGGTTTTTAATGTGAGCACAGCTAACACTGCCCACAGTCCAAAGGTGAAAGCCAGATCACTGCAACCTGTGCAACTGCAGACCCAGTTTAATTTCCAGTTTGATATAAAGACCAATGAAAAGAGGCTGAGGAAGGGATTGGTTGCCCATGATAGTGGATCGTTTTGCAACAATGGTAGATAAGCAAAATTCCAACCAAATGTCTCTGAGGAGACATAAATAAACCCACGAAGCAGCACTTTGAACAGCAAAACAAGCTGGAGCAAATTTCCAGACGGGCAAGGCTTTCCATAGGTGACCTGGTTTCAAAGTCCAAGAGTCTCTCCAAAGAGGAAACAACATTCAGAATAAAAGTTTGAAAAACATTCTGGCTACTGAAAAAAGAAACTGAAACCCTCCTATTAAATTTAGCAAGCTGGAAAATCAGTTACTCTGAACATGAAGATGAGAAGACAACATGAAAACTGGGCATGCAGGGAGGTGAAAACTGAAAGCACGTGCTGCAGCTCAGGGCAGCCTGGTGATTGACCCACAAACATCTGCTTAGTGGGGTGGGTCCCTCAGCCCCAAGACCCTCTATGTCCCACAAAGTTCTCCCCACATCAATATTGATCATCCCTCTCTAATGCTGGGGGACAGCAGAGCTTATTGTGGGGAAGAGGAGAAAGGAAAGAGATGCTCCTCCTGTTCTTGCTGGCTGAGACAGGAGAACATCAGCAGTCACAGCCAGAGGAAGCAGGGGCTCATAGGCTGGGGATGCTCTGACCTGGAGGTGCATTTGAATTGACAGCAAGCCAAGAACTGTGTGAAATTCCCTGTAACTTCCTTTTACTGGTCTTATGCTAAGTATTGCTAAGCTGTACCTGGGAATTGGGCCAAATCAGCTTGGGATCTTTGGATGAAAGGCATTATAAAAAATAAATAATTCCAGAGTATTGCCATGTGGAAAGCAACAATATGAATTAAATCACTGTGCAAAGTAGCAGGATTGGATTTGATTACATTCTACAAGGTAAAGTATAAAACTAAAGCACACTAAAAAAAATTGCCTCTTCTGGGGAAAACATCCTCCTGCCTGAGTTTCTGTGAGGAAGAGTCATAAACACAGTGCTTTGTTACCAGACCTGGCACTTGAAAATACACATTTTTTAATGGACTGGAGCCAACAGGGACTGGTTAGGAAAGTAATTTTCTTAGGCTAGGGTGTACAGATTGGTGCCAACACTGCTTCACCTATTACCTATCAGCATTTATTTTATGACAAAGAATACTCATGCAGGCTGCAGACCTGCTCTGAACTGACAGGATCCATCACAAAGGGAAAGTCACACTTGGCTGTTTCATTTCTGGACACAGTGATGATTTTTTTTTACTATATATGTGGCTTGCCTGCAACCGAAATTCTCCCTTCCAGAGTTCCAAGTGTCTCCCACAGAGAGTTTCTCTAACCTGACCATGCACTCCACATCCTGCTCGTGCCTGATCCAAAGAGGAGCAGACCCTGCTGGGAGTCTCAGGGAGCCTCAGCCCTCTGATTGCAGCTCTGCAAGTCACTTTTCTGCCCTCAGCATTGTTGT
Source organism: Ceyx cyanopectus (assembly GCA_013401355.1). Classification (NCBI taxonomy): domain Eukaryota; kingdom Metazoa; phylum Chordata; class Aves; order Coraciiformes; family Alcedinidae; genus Ceyx; species Ceyx cyanopectus. The sequence goes on along the minus strand of VYZU01025760.1, from coordinate 82,909 downwards.
GCTCCACTGGGAACACCCCCTCTCCCCCCCTGGCATGGCACCTTGTGCCTGAAAACAAAAAACGTATTAGGTACAGTATCCCAAACATCAAGGGACAGCACTCTGTGGGAGGCCAGCTCTCTGCTGAGAGCACCTAAAAGAGTTACTGCTCCTGAAGCAGCAACCAGGTGTCAGATTTAGGGTTATTAACATTTCTGACATCACCTTCACAGGCCATCATCATCACCTTGCTGAGACTGAACACCTTCATGGCATCGGTATGCTTATCATTATTTACTTACAAAAAAACCCCCAACCAAACAAGAACAAACCAGCCAACCCCAAAGCTACTAGAGCAAACACCCCAATAAAAGTGCCATTTTACCATAAGCATTTTTCACAAGGTATTTCCCCCCCCAACCAAGAGGAATCCAGTATTTCATCCTAATGACTGCTCCTCATTGAGGACAGTTACAGAAGTGGACGGAATTATCTAACAAGGGTTTAATTTGTTGTTTTCACTGTTATTTCTTTCAAAACCACTCAAAACTGTGCCAAGGCCTCACAGAAGAGAGAATCAACCCTGCCCTGTAGATCTCACAAGCTAATTTCAGACATGAGCTAATGAGTGGGTGGTAACAAGACAGCAAGGCGGGCCAGAGAGAAAGGCCCAAGGAGCTTAGAAGGCAGCTCAGCAAAAAGCAAGTGCATGGGGGAAGAAAACAAACGTCCTTTCACTCTTCAATTCTTTATATTTTTTTTCAGATAAATAATGAAGAGGAAGATTTGGCCTAGGTGCCCCTGCTCTGGCAGGGGGGTTGGACTAGATGATCTTCTAGGTCCCTTCCAACCCCTAATATCTGTGAATCTGTGAAGCAAAGGCTCATCTGCTGTGGTGCCTGGCAGGTATTTGGTAGAAATAAGATTCCAGGAAGATCTTAGGCAGGGACACAGCCTTGTCTTGCAGGACCAGCTTCCTCTGTAGTGAGTGGCATGAAGAAGGGAGGTGGCAGGAGCAGCAGCACAGTGCAGCAGCATTGCCAGCAGCAGGGGCCAGATGGGAGATCCAGAGAACTGAGACACAGCAGCAAACAAGAAATAGGCAGAATCTTGAAGAGTCAGCTCAAATGTGACAGGGGAAGAAAAAAGAGCACAGGGTGGAATAGCTCTGTGACTTTCCCAAGCTGAAAAGGCACCAAGGTGTTCCCTGCAGATGCTCGTGCCTGGATCTGAAGACGTTTGCATTTGTCTCGCTCAGAAGGGATATTTATGCCAGATGGGAACATAAAAACATCAAATAATAACCATGATCACTTTTTTACTCAGTCTCTTACGATTTACACACGATAGATGATATTGTGCTTATTCTGGACTAAATAGAAAAATAAAATAAAATGCTCTGCTCTTTCTGGCCTTGCTCTTTGTTCCTGTTGAGTGCTGCTGACCTTGCTCAGTACAGACTGAATTACTGAACTTCCTGATCTCGCAGGTCCCGATTTTGTCACTTCCTTGCACTCACTCAGCTTTTTGTTTATGAAGTTTGAAGTTTTGTTGGCAGCAAAGGAGAACTTCAAATGCAGGCTCTTCTCCTGTTTACATGCTGTGTGCTCTTACCTAGTTTTGGATATGAGTGCAGCCTCACACGGGAGATGGTTACGAGAACATTTTCTCTGCTTTTCAGAAGCTTTTGGCCATTTCCAAGAACTGAAAGCTAATCATTTTGGCACAAAGAGGCACCAAAGAGTCTTTTTAACAATGGTGTTCTTGTATAAGGTTTCCTTAACAGTTTTTTTTTTTTCCTGATAGGGAAGAGAGGAGTAATGAAAAGCCCACGGTTATCTTTTTTTTTTTTTTTTTTTTTGAGATACAGAACAGCTTCACAAGAAAAAAATAGAAATTAACTCTTCAGGTTGGGAGAAAAAAATATAACTAGAGGGAAACAGAAAATGCTGATCAGAAAAGGTAAATACAGAATAATTGTTCACATTCCCTTGCAGTACAAAAGCTGAGGGGGCTTCCAACAAAGTCATTAAGCAGCAGGTTTAAAACAAACACACCCAAAAGGAAGTGCTCTTTCATACTGTCCTTAATTGCATTGTGGCAGTCGGTGCCTCGGGAGGTTCTGCAGCCTGAAAATGGATTTTCAAAGGCATTAAACAAATTCACGGGCGGCAGCGTGATCAACAGCGAATAAACACAACAGCTGAGGTGAAACTTTTGGGTTTTTCAAACCCTTACCCAGCCGATTACTCAAAGCTGGGAGGAGACACCAAGTCAAGATGATTCAGTATGTGGCCTTTTTCTTCAGTGCTGAGCATCTGCCACTGGCTGTTCCTGGAAGCAGCATGCAGCTCCTCAGTGCTGCACACCAGGGACAAGCAGCAAAGGTTCTCTGTGTTCTGCTCGGCTCTTTTCCACCCTCCAGCAGGAAGGTGCTTCTGAGGCAGAAGATGCTTCTGGCAGAGTTTTGCAACCCGTTCCCCCCCCACCAGTTTTCCCTAGAGCAACCACAGTGATAATTGTGCAGAGAGAATATTGCATTAGCCAGTGAAATGCAAATCTCAGGTTAAAACAAGGAAAATTGTAATGCTGTGCTTTGGTATACAACTGCATCCCCTGTATCTCACATTCAAAAGGTAGAAAATGCAGCTAGCCTCCATTCTTGGTCAAAAAGCTCCCCAGACCTCAATAAGAATTTGGTACTATAATAAATAACATAATTTTAAAAGATAGAGAGAAAAACAAGGCAACTAAACAACTAATCTCCATATCCAAGTGAAAGCAACAATTTACTTGAGACAGCAAGGAAAAACAAAAAGAAAAACAGAAACTCCACCCTGAAGTCACTCTGTTAAAGAAAATTGTAACTGCAACAACAGATTTTATATGCAAAATTTATAATAGACAAGAACTTCCAATTATTATTTTGACCAGCCTTTTCTTTTTTTTTTTGGGTGGGGGGAAGCTCTAATAACACCAACTCTCTTTCAAACCATTTCAGAACAAAGTCAGAAACATTTTCAAACTTCAATGATTCCCTATTCAACTAAACACATTGTGTTTGCAAGGAAAGTCCAACTGAACTGAGGGTTTGTGCCAGCTATTTCCCATGTCACAACATGCTCATTTGTCACCCCAACACTTCTCCAGCCTTGCACAACAGACACTCTGCAGCATCTCAGAGCCCAAGACAGGCAGCTTGGCCCCTACCAACCCTCTCCTGCCACCACCTTCCAGCTCCCTGCTGCAATCTCCCCTTTCCTCCCAACCCACACATCTCCTCCATCATTTTACCATCCAGCAGCAAGGCAGGAGTGAGGGGAAAGCAGCAGAGAAGGGGGCAAGAGAAATGGGCATGGTGGGTGATCAGTGCTGGGCACGGACTCTGCATACACACAAGAAATGAAACAGGGTTAAAAACTCAAGGGGAAATCCACAGTGAGATACTGATGGTTCAAGGGTTCCACAGCACTTGTATTCTCAACTTTGGAGCACACTAAACAAGAAAAAATACATGAGGCAAGTAGTACAGTTGGCCTAAGGCAGGGCTGTGCTCAGCTGCTTGGCACCCCTGGTAACAGGTCTCCTGAGAGTCACCAATGCTGGTCTGTGCCCTTTAAGAGTTAGTGTCTCAGTGCCAATGCTTTGGAGTTTCCTATTAAGGGCTTGCAGGCCCTTTGCTCTTCCCCAAGTGCTTAATTCTCCTCTGTACTCACTTAAGAAACACAGGAGAGAAATGAAAACTGCAGGAGAATGGAGGTATGGAAGCATAATAACGAGAAAAACAACAAAAAAAAACCCAAAACCACCCACTTTGAAAAGTGGTTGTGAAAAAAAAAAGTGTAAATTAGAAGGGAAACAAGCCCAAGGTGAAGCATGGTTGTGTCAAGCTTCTTGTTCTTAAGGAAGAACCAGAATTACACAAAATGCACATCTTGATAAACTGAAATGGATAGAGATAACAAGAGCTTACCTGAATCATGTCCAGGCAACTACAGTCCCTTGATAAAACCAAAGTGTCCATCAAGATGGAAGTTAACNTATATATTTATAAATGAGTATCAAGCCAGGTAATTAGAAATCAGGCTACTTTAAAAAAAAAAAATCAGAACAGTGTATCATATCTTAGTGCATCAAGGACAACCACACTTCAGAACAGTGGCAACAAGGGAAAAATTAGTCTCAGCCTTCCAGAGAGAATTTCTATGGAACACAGTCATCTCAGCTAATGGGCTTTGACTGGGGGTATTTTAGCTCTAGGCAGTCTAGCCCAGTGCACTTTGAGCTTAATTCTCAGAGGTATCAATCACTTGAAACTCCAGATGAACTCAATAAGATCAGCAGCTGATGCTGGTCAGAGCCAGGCCCAGCTCTCCTGAAATGGGCATTAAAAAACCTGAGCCCACAAAGGTTTTGCCAAGCAGAGATTCACCTGTAATACAACTAAGAGGGCAGCAGGACCCTAAATCCAAGGATCACTGGCAGAGCAATTAAAAAAAAAAAAAAAAAAAAAAAGGAAATACTTTTGTTCTGATAGTGATATCCAAACATATTCTTACCTCTGTGCAGCACAAGCTGCAACCTGCCTCACTCCTGCATGCAGCAGGGCAGTCCCTGGGCCTGGAGAGAGACCAGAAGAGCACCTGGAGCTGTGTGGGCTGCAGCTCCTCAGGGGATGCAGCTACTGCTGGGGCCTCCTTGCTAATTAAATACAGTCCCCAGGCTGCCAGGCAACCCTCCCCGGGCCATGTCTGCAGACCTCTGGTCAAGTGAAGCATCCATGGAGAGTTTGGAAGGTAAGTGAAGTCAAATTTAAAGTGTTGCTGAATGACAGATACAACCATGATATTTTTCTTACTCAATTGCTATTTTCAAGCAAAAGCAGCAAAGGATGTTTGTCATCTAGCTGGGCTCTTCCCATCTCACGGAGCTGCAGCTTTCTTGCAGAGACCCAGAAAGCTGTTCCATGGACCATTCAACTCCAGGCTCTACAACCAGCACATCCACAGCTACAGGGAGCTGGTGAGGTGGCAAAATGAGGGCAACAGAATAAGGTTGGGCTGAGCTGCAGCAATGCCACAGAAACCTGCTGTACTCTCTGCAAGTGTAACATGGGGACTCTTGCAGTCAGGGCAAGCCTTTGTCAGAGCACAAAATGAGAATCTTATCTGTTTCAAAGCTTTTCTTGAAACACTGCACAGAGCTGCCTGTGTGCAAGCATTATCCTCAGCTGCTCCTTTGCCCAGTGATAGGCAGGAGTGCTATCTAATTTCATAGACCAGGTCTACACTAAGCCCTCTGTCTCAAAATGGAGCTTTTCCCTGACACCATTAAAATGAAGTCAGCCCATCTAAGAAATGGGACTCTGTGTGGACAGTGGGCTTTAGGGGGTTGCTAACTTCTTACCTCCTGAGGTTTATTTTCTCATCATCTAATCATCAGCTCTACGGGTGCTGAACATACATGTAACTCAGCAAGGCAGCTGGCAGAGGGCACATCCTGCCTCCTGCCAAAATCCACTTAGGAGGATCTAAAGAAGCTTGGTAAAAATCCTCATTTTATGTTTGCTCTTCAAGCAGCAAAGCAGCCAGAAATGATTCTGTCACAACCAGGTCTTCCCACACACTATGCTTTCATCTTCATTTTTATTCATAGGGACATGCAAATTTCCTGGGACATGGGCTGGAACTTGCTTCTGTTGTGTTTCCAGAAGACATTGGAGGATTTCAGCATCAGTCACTGTCACACGGGCCATAAAACTAATTTTAACAGACAATAGTGGAAAAAATCCCAAATCAAGAACTAGCACAACAAACATAGAGAACTGAGAAACTCAGTTCTCCTTCTGAAAACACTACTGTATATTGCTGCTAAGGCCAATGAAACTATAAGCAAACTGCTTTGGCAAACCCCAGGGTTGTGCATATGCTGATACTCAGCACTGTTAGTTCTGGAGATAGCTGAAGAATGGTTAAAAGGAGAAGTAGGCAGGCCTCAAATATACCAGCTGAACCAAAAACTCAGTGGCCTGGAGTGGCATCGAGTCCAACCTGCTGCTTCTCCAACAGACTCCTTTTCCTTTTGCATCTTGGGAGGGCCAAACATGGCAATTTTCAGACAACTCAGTGAAGAAAGCATGAATTTCTGACCTCAAAGGCTAAGGACTCTCTGCTACTACCTCAAGGGGATCCTAATGATACCTTAAACCATGTTACACGTCCACCCCAAAATCCTGCAGAGCAAGGTTAGGCAGTTCAGTTAAACCCAAGTATCTCCAGACTGGAAGAATATCTCTGAATGAGCTCAGATCTGCTTTAGGATCATAGAAAGTGATACCCTGATAGCCAACCACAGTTACTGGAGTGTTGTCCAGTCCTAGTGAGAATTAAATTGGGTGAAAGTCAAGCCATTTGTATCTGTGCAGAAACTAAAGAGGGGAGCAAAAACAGCCAGCAAGACTGAGAAACAGTGACACTTTCTTATTATTTGCACACTTGCCAATATTTTGGTCTAATGACAAACATTCATCCCAACTGTTAATAGTCAAATAAACTAACATCCAACATGCTTCACATAGTGTTTTGTTCTCATTCACTGAGGAAGATCAAAGGCTATCCAGTAGGAGCCAACAGCACTTCTGTTACTGAAAATCACCTTGACAGCTGGGTGCTTCCTTTTCTTCACCTGTAGGCATAATTTTGACTATTGGTTGCAAGTTTGATTTCAAAAAAACACTTTTAAATTTAAATTAGGTGACATCTGCCATCTGGTCTTAAAGGACTTGCACAGGGCAATACAGGGAATGTAATAAGGCAGAAGTGAGAGCAAAACCTCTGTTACCTCTGTTTCCTTGCATAGAGTCATAAGCTTTAACCACTCTTCAGTGCTCACTGAAATAGTAAAGCACAAACGCCAGCAGTTCCAGTTTTCAGGTTACATGATCCCAGCCTTCCCCTTTTGTTGTTGCTCATTCATCCTTTTTATGTAACTGTTGCCTTAGCTGTGAAAACCATAAAGGTCAACTTGACACTAAGCTGGATCATTGGGAAGAGTTACCAAAATTGTGGACAAAGCATGAAAAGTTGCCACCCATTTTCTTGATTTCTGAGAGCAAGAACGTAGGTGACATTCCTCTAAACACCACTGCTCCAGTCAACTGCACCCAAAATACTTCTGCAGTCCAATTTGCTGCCCAAGATTGTGTGTGCAACAGGGGGAAGCTGTAAACTCAGGCAGCAGTGCTGCTGTTTTGAATAAATTCAGTGGATCTGATTTTTATCTCACATAAATCTCTCATTTCAGTGACTTTATTGACTATCTATTACTTTATAGACTTTATTCCAATATAATCCAAAGTATCCCAATTGTACACTGTTTCTCATAGTCAAAAATTTCTTGTGAGTGTAAGGAGACTCAGGTGAATCTTCCAGTTTTACTACAAAAAGTACAAAGAAACCAAAATTAAGAGTACACCAAGTGCAGTGTCTATGTTGTCTATACCAAACTGTGCTGTTATCATGGTACTGGGGAAAGGAGCAACCCAAAGGCTGCCCCAGACCAGAAGTTTTATGGAGATCTGTGTTTCACTTATGCTGGAAATGCCTTTCCCATTAAAAAAAAAAAAAGGCAAAAAGCAACAATTTTACTTTAGTTAAATGCCTCAAGCAATCAGTAATTTTGTCACAATTACATTTTAGGGGAAAAGCAAAAATTCTGAGAGCATATGGTGACTTGTTTCAGTATTTTCCCTTCAAACTAATTTTCCTGTGACATGCAGCATGGTGCCTGTACATATGGCACAGACCACACTGGAATGCAATGGATTCTGAACTGAAACAGATACTTCCATCTATCCACCCTGTGTTTATTTTCAGAACGCTGCCATTTTCCCCCAAATAATAAACTAAACATCAGCAAACCAGTGAGCGAGATCAATCTCTCCAGTGCTTGCTGGGTTTTGCTGGTTTTTCCCCTTTCTACTGGGATTTGCTGGTTTTTCCCCTTTCTCTCTGGAGCAAGGTGGGCACAGTCTTGCAAGGAGAGTGTGGCAGAAGGCTGCTTTTGGGGACTCTCTTTGCAAAGAGGTTTGCAGCTCAGGTTCTCATCACCCAGCTTTGCCCACACCCTCTCCTGAGCTGGCACCTCACCTGGCTGTGCTGCTGGGCAGAGCTGAGAGGAAGCACAAGGCAGCCCGTGGCTGTGCAGTGGGAGAGCAGCCTGGTGCTGAGTGTGCNCACAGAGATGCTCAGAGGCTGGAACAGCTCTGCTGTGGGGACAGGCTGAAGGAGCTGGGGTTGTTCAGCCTGGAGAAGAGAAGGCTCTGGGGAGACCTTAGAGCACCTGCCAGTGCCTGAAGGGGCTGCAGGAAGGCTGCAGAGGGGCTGTTTCCAAGGGCCTGCAGTGAAAGGACGAGGGGTAATGGGTTTAAATGAAAGAAGAGAAGATTGAGACTGGATCTCAGGCAGAAGTTCTTTCCCTTGAGGGTGGGGGCTCAGTGACACAGGCTCCCCAGGGAGGTGGTTGAGGCCCCATCCCTGGAGCTATTCCAGGTGAGGTTGGCCAAGGCTCTGAGCAGCCTGGGCTAGTTGAGGGTGTCCCTGCTCCCTGCAGGGGGGCTGCACTAGATGCCCTTTGGAGCTCCCTTCAAGCCCTAAACATTCTATGACTCTACAAGATGTTGAAAGAAAGGTTACAAACTTCAGGCTGAGCTTGTGCTAAGGCAGGGTGGCACTGAGGTGTAGTTCAGCCAGCCTCTGCCTCCCCTCCCTGAAGAGCCCAGGGCTCCAGAGCTGAGCCAGCCTCCCTGCTGCACTCAGACTGCGTAGGGCTGCAATTAAACCCCGGGTTACACAGCAATTCTCCCCTAGTCCCAGCAGACACGTGGGAGCCTCGTTGCTATCCTCGTCCCCACTGACATTTTCATGACTTTCCAAAAGGATGGTTATATCAGGGATCCTGTCGTCATACCGAAACAAATACTTACATAAATAAAATATGAATTTAAAATACATTTTCTTATGTTTGCCTTTCAGAATAAAATGTAAATTTGCACCAGAACAACAAGGGATGTGAAATGAGACTTAAATGTGTTGGTATGAGCTTGCACACGAGGCAGTCACAGATGATTGATACGATGACTGATACTATAATTTAGCTTTTTCTGCAGTTTAAATGAGCACTCAATTCTGTACCCTTTAATCACAACGCAGCGTTTCATCTCATGAGTAGTCGGCTGTAGTTCAATAAAGGAAAGACTGCCCAACAGGAATAAGCAAAGTAGGCTGAGGCCTCCAAAAAAAACCCAGATCAAAAACATTATTTGAAATATGAAATATTAATATGGGCAAGGCTTCCAACTAAATGTTTCCTTTGCTATTTGCTCAAGCGAATGTTATACCTCTAGTGGCAGTAGAAGTGAATTACTTAGCATAATGACTGGAAAATTCAGACTACAGTTAAGTAGTTTCTACATCTTGGAGGGGGTATGTACACACCAAAATGTGTGTCGTTTTGGAACAATGAAATCTGAAATCCCCATGTCAGTAACTCACACTGCTCAGAGCCTGGAAGTCGAGCAAGGGACGTGAGCAGGTCTTTCCAAGTGAAATAATGTGATTTCTCCAAATCAAATGACAGAAGGCAAGCTCACACCCAGGATTCGGATGCTCCCATGGCTTCTGCTTGAAGGTACCAGATCCATCCATCACGTCCCCCCAAAGAAAAGCATGCTGTAACAATGCTGAGGTGCAGCTCATCCCCGTGGGCATAGGGGCAGGCACACTGCACACTACAGCTGTGTGGGGACACGCTGCTCTGGAGAGGGAGACTGGCTCAGGCTGCAGCAGTGCTGGGAAACTGTGGACACACACCTCCTCCCAGCTGTGTTGACAGCAGAGTCCTCCCCCAGCCTGCCCAGGGGCTGCTGAGCATTGCCCTGCAATAGGTTACCACCCCTCTGATCTGGATATACTTGTTTGAACACTCCCTACCCCATTTCAGTGAAAATCAGCTGGGCCAGCAAGCTCTTATTATTTTAAATGTTGGGCCACGGTTGCACAGACGTTTTTCCTTCCCTGCAAAGCAAGCTCCAGCTATTCCTACTCCCCTTATCTTCAGCTGCACTTTGGCTCTGCAGCCCCCAGCCCACTGGACTATGCATTGTTTGTCTATTTTTTTAAAACCTAAGTTGTTGTGTTGGGTTTTTTTACGTTTGATTCCCCCCACACCCTTGATTCACTTAAGTCTGTGCCAACACAACAGAGGACATGGCATGGGGTTGGAAAAAATGGCAAGGAGGTCCCACATCAAATTTGTCTTCAGGATAAATGTTTTCAGTAAACCATGGTCTGATGCTCCTTAATCCCCCCATGGTAAACTACATTACTCAAGTTATTTTACAGCCATCTAATCAATGCCCTCAACCTCCTGTTAGTGTCACAGCTCTCCAGATCCACTGAACTCAGTAAGATCTCCACTATCAAAGGTTTTTCTGTCCTGGACCTCCATGTAAGTAATTCTAGATGTGTCTGTGGCTGAGTTATATCCTCCTATACACAGTTCAGAACATGCTCAAGGCAGGCTGCTTCTAAATGCATTCAAAGGGGTCACCACAGTACCAGATGGAGAAATAAACTCCAACTACTTTGTGTGCCAATCAAGTACAGGTAGGACCTGTGCTGATGGTGTCCTCTTCAAGTCAGTGCACATAGATCACCCACACTGTAAACTTCTCAGTCGTTGGTGACAGCAAAGCCCAAATCCAGAAGCTTTTTAAACTTCCAGGTCAGAGCTGACTGTGACCCAATTGCCTCTCAAATGTCCCTTCTCTGCAGTGTGTTTGCAACCTACCAAAGACAGCACAAGCCAAGCACAGGACCATCTGCTTAGCAGCAACAACAGTTTCTTGTTCTTGACTTCTAGCTTTTAAAAAATCCCTTGTCTTTGTCCTGCTGACCATAATAAGGAACGAGTTCAGCAGGAAGGACGAGTGGTTTCCAGAGCAATTCACAGCAGAGCTCCAGGAGGAAGCCTGGAGCACCCCTTGGCACCATGCTCACGGAACAGAGCAGCCTTTGGAGGGGGACTGGAATCAGAAAGAGAAGGACAAATGGTACTCGTGGAAAGCTTTTTCAAGTCCAATCTAAATAGCAGGATAGGTATTTGCTAACAGGACAGCAAAGGCATCAGTGAGGCTGCCCTGCCCCCCTCTGCACAACTGCACAGAGACTTCACAGGTTGCCCACAGTGAGCAGTGGAGGTGCAGAATGGATCGTATTAAGTGAAGCTTTTAATATGATTTTGATAACAATGGTTTTTATGTTAATCTCCAAAGAGTTTGCTTTTGTAACATTTCACTGATAAGCATATAATCTAGTTTTAATTTAATCTCGGCAGGTGTTTCCCAATGGTAAATGTTAAGTTTTTATTGCTTTCTTAGGCAGTAATAATAGGGAAGATGTCTGTAAGGCTCCTGCTGCCCATTTGTATGCAGATAGCACTGGATTTTCTAACAGCTGTAAATCTGACAGGAGAGCCTCTTACTTTTGAGACGACACCATAAATACGTGTCAAGGCTGAAGTAAACATCTTTGGTAGGAAAATGAAATAGAGATGTTATTAGAGGTCTAATGAAACAACCATAACTGCTAATTTATAAGAGATGTATGTGCACACCCTTGAAAGGCACAGAGCCCATGCTGGGTGTGCAGCTTTCCGATGAGCAGGACAATGAAGATTCTCAGCAGGCTCCTACAGACGACACAGAAATAGATCTTACACTTCATAAAGATGATGACTGCCTATAAAACTCTAAGTGTGTGCTTTCTCCGAGGTTTCTAAATTATTATAAATGCCATGGTGTCTAAGACTCAATTATGGCTTTTTTTTCACAGGGTTTCGTGGGGCAAAGCTCACATCAGGAGCTCCCACAGGAAGAACAGCACCGAGTACAAGGAAGTGAACCCTGAGTGATACCTGTCTGAAGTGTAAGTCAAGTATACTCTGGGCAAAATTCACTCCATGCAAGACCTGAGAGGGACTTGAGTGATAGCTTGGATCTGACACTGGCCTTGTGCTAGAGAAAAAGCACGTCTGAAACCCATCCTTGTATTACTATATTATATCATTATTTCAAACACAGGCTTCAGGCTGCACTTTCCCCACTGTTTGATCTGTCCTGCAGCAAGCCCAGCTCTCTGGCAAGCTCTGTGTCCACAGGCACATCTCAGGGACCCACTAGCCCCAGCAGAGTGCTGAGCTCAAGGACTTTTGAGGTGGAACTGGCTTGCCTCCAGCCCGTGTGGAGCATGGGCAGAGAGCTTGGAGCTATCTTTACTCTCCTGTAGAGGCATGCCCCGAAAGGGATTACACTTTAACAGAGGGCTAGATATTTTCTCAACGCTGCTTTGATATGTGGCTCCCAAGGTCCACGTTATTAGTCATAAAAACAAACAGTCTAACCTCTGACACAAAAAAATACACCAGTACTGGTAAGTCCCCGGTGACACGAAATGGGAATACAGAGTGCTGCCACTGGGGGGTGGACTCGGAAAAACTGCCACATAAGCAAGTTAAAAAAAAAAAATCCCTTTTACTGGTGAATTAAAGTTACAGGAACAGCTTGGACAGCTTAAGCTGAGCAATTCTTGCTTCCATGGTAAGTCAGAACATGTAGGCTGCTTTAAGATGGGGTTTTGTTTCAACAACAACGAAAAAAACGTTTTATGAAGATGTTTTTCTAAATTGATTTTAAATAGAAAGAAAACTCAAATCCTATTCCAAAGAAAGACAAGATAGAAACAACACAACATGGGTGTGACTGGAAATGCAGCTACGTCAGTTCATTTCCTCAGTTACTTCAAAGAGGATCTGCCATATTGTGCCATGGAGAAGGCAAATGTCAAGCAAAACAAAAGTACCACATTAAAAGTGTTGACTGTTAAGAATTAAATTAAGATTTATAGGTAAGAGACAGATATCTGCAATGTTTATTTCTCTCCCATCTGCACATTAGCTCTTTTCCTACTGAACTTTGTAAAAATACAAGTAATTTTGTGTAACTGCTTCTGATTCATCAAAAAAAGACAAATATTAAAGGAGCCCCTTCTTAAAGTGTTTGCAGTCAGCTCTCCAGCTGCACCAGTGTCACAGGCTCACTGGGCTAGTGGTGAACACAGAGCCCCAGAGCCATACCCTCTGTGTCTAAACACTGCACTAAGTCCTATGCCATGGCAGATAAATTGGAAGTTTTTGCTAATCAGGTGTGACAATCACAGGAATGGGGAATAATGTTGTGTTTCTCACAACTTCAGAAAATCTTCTCCATGATAAACGGGTGGAGAATCTCCCATATAAAGTATTTAAACAGATGGATAATCACCACAGCAACCAAAACCACCACAGAGTCATTCAGGAGCATTCTGTATCTGCAGACTCCAGTCTCAGGTTTCCTGCTGCAAAGAGGCAACATTTTATGTAACAGAAGTCTAGGCAATGCTTTGGGTAACTCCCAGTGGTTTCTAAGGTAAGAAAAAAATGCAAACATTAGCTAAAGGAACAGATTTCTTTGTTTGGTTTATACCTCAGATCACACTTGAAGTGACCTGACAAACTTGTGGATTCTCTACTGCATTTTATGTCTCCTTTACAGCTCATTTCTGACTTCTTTACAGCTGTATTTCTGACTTCTCCTTTACAGCTGTATTTCTGACTTCTTTACAGCTGTATTTCTGACTTCTTCTTTACAGCTGTATTTCTGACTTCTTCTTCATCCACTTTTTTTTTTCTCTCATCTTTTCCCTGCACTACCAGCATCACAAGGACTACAACCTCAATTTGCCTCTGGTCCCAGCAACAATGGATCATTCGGGTAAAACAAAGCCCACCAGAGAAGGAGAAAGCAAAAGGAACAACAGCCTAATGACAAAGGAACTTCCCCCAGAGCAGGGATCATTCCAGTTGCAGCCAGTCGCTCTCCCACGTTGCAGATGAGCAGTCTACCCACAGGCCATGGCTCAGATATGTCCTCACAGTCCCCACAAGGACTGTGCTAAGCTGGGCTTTGGGCACACCCCAAACCCTGGCCTGGCCCTGGTGAGTTTATCAGGCAGCTCTGTCAAATGCTTGCCCGTGGTGGTTAAACAGCGATGGCACAGAATCATAGAGTCATAGAATCATAGAATGTTTCGGGCTGGAAGGGACCTCCAAAGGACATCTAGTGCAGCCCCCTGCAGGGAGCAGGGACACCCTCAACTAGCCCAGGCTGCTCAGAGCCTTGGCCAACCTCCCCTGCAATAGCTCCAGGGATGGGGCCTCAACCACCTCCCTGGGGAGCCTGTGCCACTGAGCCACCACCCTCAAGGGAAACAACTTCTGCCTGAGATCCAGTCTCAATCTTCTTTCATTTAAACCCATTACCCCCTGTCCTTCCACTGCAGGCCCTTGGAAACAGCCCCTCTGCAACCTTCCTGGAGCCCCTTCAGGCACTGGCAGGTGCTCTAAGGTCTCCTGGAGCCTTCTCTTCTCCAGGCTGGACAACCCCAGCTCCTTCAGCCTGTCCCCACAGCAGAGCTGTTCCAGCCTCTGAGCATCTCTGTGGCCTCCTCTGGCCCTGCTCCAGCAGCTCCATGTCTCTCCTGTGCTGAGGGCTGCAGGTGAGGCCTCAGACCAGCCTTCATTAACAGGTGGCTGGGGCAGCATCTCTCCCAAGGGCAGGTTGTTGCACAACTGAGCCGTGTGGGGTTTGTGCTCTCTGGAGCATCAGGCACCAGCTACAAGGGCAGAACACCAGCTGCTACTCCTGGGCACAGCAGCTCACACGTTGGAGTGAACACGGGGCTTTTAAAAGAACAGCCTAGGAAAAAGCAGCAGACAGGGGTGGAAGGAGCCCAGCAGGACTTCTGGTTTTCCACAGGTGGATGCAAATGTCACTACCTGTGTGAAAGAAAGAAGTTCGATCCTGGGAAACTTCAAAACCTGCTCTGGAGATTCTGAACTTTAGCTGAAAATGGGCTGGATGAGCTGGGAAATATCAGTTTGGCTAATTAATGTGCTTGGAAGTCTAGCCATTGAAAAGAATGTGTGGGTTTTCTAATGTGATCATCCTGGTTATTAATTTGAGTATCTCTGCTGCTTCTCTTGAGACAGGCTTCCAAACTCAGCAACACCCTGCACTGGATTCATACTCAGAAAAAAACATCATAATGTTCTGAATCTATCCTGAAGACTGAAGTTTAATAGTCTGTTTAAAACCAGGAATTCCAGTTTATTTGTAAACATATCCAACTCTAAGAGCCAACTGACACTTGTCAAGAACCCCCCAGAAAATGTTACCGTTTTTCACTGCATACATGCTCAGAAATTCTAAGATTATAATTTATATATATATATATATTAACTGCAATATTATGTAATTTGTGACTGTTAAGACTGAACTGTTAATGAACTAGTAGCTAATGAGCTAGTATTTGACCTGCAGAAAGCAGTCTGGAAAAAGGTGAGTGCTAACACACAGATCTTGGCTAAGATGCAAAAAGCTTGTTTGTTGTCTTTGGTTCTCTTTTAATGTCTTCCCTGATTTTAAACAGACAAAATATGTTGCTTCCCGACCCATGTTATTGTGAAATACTCAGGGCTGTGTGTTTATTTCGCCGTGGCAATGTGTTCATTTCACTGCCGGGTAAAGCCTGGTAATGGGGAGGTTTTGCAATCCTGCTGATGGATGGCTTAATATAAATCTTAATTATTCACCTGGCTTGCAACTGAAATATTTGGCTATATTAATAAAGTTGGCGATGACCTTAGGTGGTGATTATGCTGCTGCCGTTTAAAAGAAGTATTATTATTAGACAGGGCTTAAAAGTCCAAGTCAGAAAAGAGACCAGAGAAAGAATATAATGGACACTGCATAGAACGAGCTGAAGTTCACACACAGTTTAATTTAGGAATAAAAGTAAGTAAGAGGAATACAGAACTAAGGTGGCAGCAAGAGGAACAGTTCTGAGACAACATGCCCCGCTTAAGCTGCACTGCACGGAGGTTTCTAAGGGGTTTCTAAGAGGTTTTTAAGGCGGTTTCGAAGTCCCCGCTCAGACGGCGCCAGGTCGGAGCTCCCGAACCCATCTTCGGCGAGCCTGAGGCCGCTGCCAGGGCAGCCCCGAGGCCAGAGCAACGAGAGCCCCTTCGGGAGGGGATCAGGCCTCAGAAACCATTAGGTGAGGTAAATTGTTCTTAAAACACAGCTCCCCGGTGGAGACGAGAGGAGAGCGGGGCCTGTGGCGAAACCTCCCCTCGCTTTCCTGCCCGCGGAGCGCAGGCCACCGGCGCCCCGAAGGGCAGAGCTGGGCAGGGAAGGGCAGGGCAGGCAAGGGCGGTGCGGTCCGGCCTGGCCCTGGGGTGCCGCCGATGCCACCCCCGGCCAGGAGCTGCGGAACGGCCGAGGAACAAGACGCGAAAGAAAAACATCCCAGTCCCCTCACAGCTGCTCGGCAGCCCCAGCTGACATGGCGGCCGGACGGGGAGGGACCGAGGGCCGGGGAGGGGTCGGGGAGGAGCCGGGTGGCGGGGCCGGGCCGGGTGGCGGGGCGAGGGGAGGATCCCGGTGACGTGTGGCGGTGGCGGCCGGCGGCGGGAGGGGCAGCGGGAGCCGTCCCGCCGCGATCCCGGCAGCCATAGCGACGACGCTACCTGCAGTGACGGGAGCAGGCGGGGGGGGGGGGGGGGGGGGGGGGGGGGGGGGGGGGGGGACAAGGGGGGTCCCGCACGATCCCGCACCCAGCGGCCCCGGACGGGGTGAGTTCGGGGGGCGCAGAGCGCAGGGATGGGGGGGAATAAAGGAAGGGTGGTGAAGGAGAGACTCCTCCTCGGGGCTGTCAGGCGGCCCCGAGCCGGGCGGAGAGCGACCCTGACGGGTCGGGCCTCCCGCGTTCCTCCGGCGGGGAGCGCGGGGCTTTCCCGCGGCTCCGGCAGCTCTGGGGTGCGGGCTGGGGCGGGAGCGCTGGCGGAGTGCGGCTGCCGAGGCCCGGCCCCTGGCGGGGCCCGCAGGAGGAGCGGGGCGGCGGCCGCTCTCCCAGGCCCCGGAGCCTGCCCGGCCGGGCCCCTCTCAGCCGCGGGGCAGCGGGAGCCGGGCGGGGAGCGGGGCATGGGAGCGGGGCTGGCTCGCCGGGGCCCGGAGCGGGGGTGTTGAGTGAGTGCGGGGAGGCCGTGGCTGGGCCGTGGCTGGCCGGGCCCCGCGGTGCGGTGCGGGGGTGCTGGCCGCCTTCTCGTCACGGGCAGGGCGCGGGTTGCGGGGAGAGGCCGTTAGAGCGCAGCAGCCTCAGCCTTTATCTCTGCTAGTCGGTGTCGGAGAACAAAGGGGATCAATTAAGTGTGTGCAATTATCGCTGTTTTCTCCGCCTGCAGTAGGTGCGCTTTGAGAGTCAAATTGCGGTGCCTTTCTTCGCCTGGCTGGCTGAGGAGAGCTCTCCCCGCTTCAGCTGTGGCATCTTGGCATTTGAGCTGGGGATTTGAACCTGGGAGAGACGGGGGAGAAAGGCCACGTAGCGCTAATGAGCACAATACACGTTTAAAACACCAGCCGCTTGAGTGTATCAAAGACAGCCTGAAATGGAGAAAATAGAAGCTAAAGCAGATGTGTCCTTGAGAGTCTTTTGTAGGGTCCTTCTGAGCCATAGAACGGATCGGAAGCAATGCACAGCTGTTAGTTATTTTTTTCCCTGCTTTTCCATGCCTCTCTGTTGAATTTGAATAAATACTTTGGTGCTGTCACCTCTTTGGCATTTGGAGAAATGAAGGAAAAAAATAGAACGTGATCCTAACAAATTTTGCTGTCAGTATCAGCGTGATTTATGCACGTTGTAGTCATCCATGCTAATAGGTAATGCACCGAGATTATTTCATTTTGGAGCATCCTGGAGACAGTTACTAATGAAGCTTCTCATCACCCTGTGAAGAGGTACAACAGGAGCATATTTTGGCCGGGGTTTTGCGAAGTGTCAGAGTAGTCCTGCCAGTTTAAATGTGACTATCCACCTACTTAAATACTTTGCAGAATATGT